>RWGY01000005.1:1454430-1620742 GCA_007726485.1 Eragrostis curvula
GCCTGAGAGAATTTCTGAAGATCAAGGCCTATTTGCTTTGCTAATTGTACGTAGGGGCTCCGATCCTAGCATTCAGAGCGAATATCTGTCGTTAGTTAGCTTCTGGGGCTCTTGTTCACCCCAAAATCCTCACACACCGCTTCCATTGACCATGAAAAAATTCTCACACTGAGCTGCAGCCAGAGACCATGAGAGAGAAGAGCAAGCAATATGCTTGCTGGAGGCATTAGTTATTTTGTATCTTTTAGTAGAAGTTGAATTTGGATCTCAAATTTTGTGCATGTTTCTCACCATGTCTTCTATATGCATGCCAAGTTTCATAATTTTTCAAAACTTCTAAGTAAGTTTTTCAAGAGGGTTTTCACGATTCCACCGAATAGGTGGTTTGCATTGAATATTTTCCCATGTATGTATGCACATGGAAACGATACATCACACATCTAACACGAGGGCTTGCACTGCCCCCCCCCCCCCCCCCCCCACAGTCTCTTGCTTGCGTCGTCACTGTCTATGTAGCATTTAATTTTCACTAGTTTTTGTTGTCATGTCAATTGAGTAATACCTCACACCTTTTGCTCATTTTTCATATGATTATATGACTTATTCTTCACATTATTATCATCGTGCTTAATGTTTCATCACACTACATGTTATTGTTTTACATCTTAACAATCATTCCCATGTGTGATTAACATGCAAGATCTAACTGGAAGAAGTTATCGCTCAGTCATATTAGATTACTGAAAACCGAGTCCTCGCCTTGACTCCGCATGTAGACCATCTTAGGTAGAACTACTTGTATATCAAAAATTTATTCGCAAAAAAAAAAAGAGAGAGTATATCAACATTTTCTTTTTTGAGGAACGAGTATATCAACAATTAGGATTTGACCTGAGCTTTGTATCGGCATTGTTGGTGAGCAGCCCATTTGGCCCAGCAACACAGGGGCCCTTGTAACATCACATGGCCCGGCAGCGGCCGTGCGAGAGCAGAAGCCTGTTCAGAGCTCATTTGGACTGTAGAAATTTGGTGGTAGCAAGTACAAGCCGTTCATTTAATTCTTAAATGTCCTCTGAGTGGGATGAGTATCAGGTTTGCCCGCCGAGTAGATTGAGAGCCGCACGGCACCTGGATGTGTTGCTGCTACGCCTTGACATTGGGATGCATGGAGAAGCCATGGAGCTAGCTCGTACTTCAGATGCTATTGGTCCTGTTTGGATACTAAATTAACTCTAATTCTATCCCTAAATTAACTTTAACTAAAGAGGTGTTTGGATGACAGGGTTAGATTGGCAATAAATACACTTTCTCAATTATTTGGGAGGGATCCCGTGAGGTATGAGAAGAGGAATTCAGTGGGCCCCACCTCAATTAGCACTTATTTACCTGGATAGTTTTTTTAGGTGGGTTAGATGCATCTAACCCTATTCTAACCCTCCTGTTTGGATATTTTAAAATTAATTTGACTCAATCTAACTCTAACCCATGGATCCAAACAGGGCCATTGTTGCTCATACGGAGACCAGCAACTCTGTATGGGTGTTGCAACAGATACTAGCACCAACTAGCACCAGCCCTCCCCTGTCCGTCCTGTAGTGACCTCTGCTTCCATATTGCTGGTTTACTTCTGGATGCAAGTAGTATCCTTTTGTCTGTTGCTGTTCCGAGCTCAGAGAGGCACACCTTAGTTTTGTTTGTTTCCTCCGTCAAGTGAACATTATGTCGTAGCATTCCATATGTCTTCCCGGACAGCAATTGTTTCTTTTCTCGGTGCGTGCCCGATCTGTAAACTGACCCTGCAGGCGTATTTGACTCATCGCTAGAAGGATTTTGTGTTTTAAGACATGTCATGGCCGGGTGTCAATGTGATTTGAGTCTGAGGGAAGCAAGATGTTGGCGCGTTATCTTCAAGCGTGAGACACTAGCAGAGCTTGAAAGTTGGTTTTTGTCGCAAGCGTATCAGATCACCTCGCCCTTCAAGGTCACTCTTGGGAGCAGCTGACGAGAAGGGCGGCTACTGGCCTGGGAGTCTGACGAGAGTGACTGCATGCATGTTTCAGTCAGAGAGATTAACGCTTCCTGTCTTGGCAATTGCATTTTTGTCCCTGCTTTACACACCAACTGTGTTTACCTTTCACCATTGTGGTTTTAGATTTACGCTTTGCACCATCCTTTCCTGCTGTTTTGGATTTACGCTTCCAGTTTTTGTCAACTGCATGTTTTGTTGTTAAATGGCAAGGGACAGTGGTGCAAAGATGAAAAAAGGGCAATTCACAACTGAAATACAAAATATGAGCTTAATTTCACTTGGCTCAAACCCAAAACAGAACACAGGCCTACTAGTTAGCTTTGGAGTCACTAGCCAGTCTTCCAGCCGGGTTCCAGCAATAATAATTTGAGCTGTAAACTTTTCTAGTAGTGAAGGTGGTGTCTGGATCAGTTTCTAGTTTAAAGAAACTGGTGAAGAAAAGAAATCCTGACACCGTGGAGTCCGTTGGCGGTGCACATAAAGCTGCTGCGACGGTGCGTCCATTCTTGTACTTAGGACGCGTTTATTTGTCCAACTAGCTGAAAACCCCGCGGCAACGTTGCCGCGGGCTAGCATGTCAAAAGACCATTTTTGTACATCCAACATCATAAAAGTTAAAATTCCTTAATATTATGTTAAGATGATTGTAACCTGAAAGGAATTTCTATTTAATTTCAAGACAGTTAGAAGGGTTACAATATCTTTAGAACTTTTTAGGCATGATTGTTACTCCAATTTTTTCTAAAACTGTACAACAGGGAGGCCTCTCCTTACTTCAAATTCATTCATACCCAAGAGGATTGGTAAACATAACCCTCGACAAAATACCACTCCTACCTCGGGTTAGCCTTCAACAAAACACTACTATGCCAACTTGTTAAAACCTAATCATTCTTGTCTTTGAAGCATATCGTGGAAGCAACCATTCTTCGCAGTTATCTGGATGATATCAATCTTCAGCTGAGGACAAAATCTAGGTAGCTAAGGGAACAAAAACAAATTCATAATTGTATGCCTTAGATCGATAAGACTAAATATTAACATTTACTCGTTGAGATTTTAGAATTTGATGCCAGTTAAATATAGATCCAAATCGTGGGAAAAACCGAATGAAACTGGTATAAGGCGTCACAAGAGTTAAAATGTAAAACTGGATGGAAAAAGACATGATATTATGATGACACACACACAAAAAAAAAAAAAAAATCCTATATAGCATGAGTATGCCCTATTAGCGCACTCAGGGTAAAATCATTAGTGCAGAGCATAACAAAAAAATCACTGTATTCAACATGTGCCATGCACATTCCAATTCAATCACGAACAAAGGTAGAAAATATATCTAAAATTCAGTATATTGCATTAGTGCAGAACATAACTGAACAGAATGGCAAGGTAGAATTGACTGAATCCTAATCGATTGTCACCAACAACTGATATCTGTAACTCTATCAACTACTATTTTTTTCACCTACAATGTAACATGATATATTAAGCAATCTTTTTTAAGAAAAGAGAATATATTTTAATCTGATATTTAGAAAGTATGAACTCCTTTTCAAATGTAAAAAAATAAGTAGTAGAGCCGAAGTTATGGTAAGATGTAAGCTGATATTAGCATCTAATGCAAACACTAAAACAGGTATACATATTATAATGTTTACCACATTGTTTGAAAGATCAATAAATAGAACATTATTTATTCACATATCTGAAGATTAGTCTGCCCACAATATTTCAATGTAAAGAGTAAAATGTCATATGAACAATTTTTTTGAAAAGTGATAAGGTTAGATACACTGAGAAATTGCTTGAGATACATATTTACATGGTTTTTAGTATGCTGGTTTCAAAATTGTAAAATACAACCATACAAAAACCATGAGGATTGACTGATTACCTAGATGATTTCATCTTAAGTGTTTTCGCAAACCCTAAAGAGCTCGAAGTAGCCATCAAAAGCAAGGCTGGTTTGGAAATGATTTTTGTAGCACAATTCAAAAGATAAACACTCTTCAAATTCAATTTAGCAATAGGAATATAGAGCAGTTTCACTAAGATAAACAAACAATCCACAATAAGGCACCATGTGAGAGGAGCATATGTGTATTGTTACTCATGTGCTACATACCTTGATAAAACATAAGTAGGTGAACCAAAAGCATGCCATTTGGAAAAAAAAGATAAGGGTTATGGTTTTCAGACTTAAACCTGCAGGTTGCAGTGGCCCATAGAATTGCTGGAAAACCAATGCAAATATATTATGATGGGCTACATAATTATAATGATAAGAGATTAAATACAAAACAGCAAGGAAAAAGCATGAGTCCATGAAATTCTGTTTGATGGTAATATTATCGTTAAGGTAGATAACTAAAAATCTCTTTGCAGACAACATTGTGTTGTAATTTTGGATTTAATCTGTGCTATAACACATATCTGTATAGTACCATGTATGTGTGATTTATAAGTCAAAAACTTTTAGCTAACGACTTTTCCTATTTTTCAGCTGATAGAGTGAACAAAAGCTGGAGGTTGAACCATATAATATATTTTACGAAACGGCAACGCTCTTCTAGAACACTGTTAAGATCGTATCATAGATTTCACTTTTCAAGTCTTTTTTTTAATTTTAGAAATGTAGGGCCCTTTGACATCCGTACAGTACTGCCCTTCTATTTACAAAATTTCAAACAGCAAAAAATGTGTCATTTCTCATTTGCAAAGGAGTGAGATCATTCAATCTAACATTCTAGAGGGGCAATCTGATTTATGGATTGACATAGGTCACCAAAGATGGTAGTTGGCTTGGAAAAGCACAAAAACTCATTAGGATGACATATTCCCATTAGGAGAATGTCCTCTGAGGGCAAGTCATTGATGGAGTATGCACAGAACATTAGAGAGAATCCATATATGGCAGATCATGTCCGTCAGTACTAATAAATATACATGAGACATTACATAGTTGTTGTTTCACGGCGGGTAGTACGACGGATTCCTTTATACAACTGAAGGATGCATCACTCTTCCTTACAGAATCGTTATACTCCAAATGGCAACGGAGACGTACCTGAGCACGGTTTGGTACCTTGGATTCCCCTGCTGCAACGAAACCTCTAAACCGATCAAACTACAGATAATCCATGCCTGAAGTCTGAATTCTAAAGCCTTGTTCTGAATTCTGAAGCCCACTCAGTGCATAGTAATTGCATGACCAGCTGAGCATATATTCTGAAAAGGACATTTTAGATAGTTCAAAACCATGACCGATAAAGAATGTAAGGAACAAAATGTTTTGAATCCAACACAAAATTACATTATCCGATGTTTGGAAAAGGAGAGAAAAAAAATAAAAGCTGAAACCCCAAAATTGTACAGTATATTGCACAAAAAAAATGGTTGAAAGAAGTCCTACATACCTAATTTCTCTGATACTATACAAAAACAACAGTCCGGCATGTAGAGACCACAGTTCGTGGCAACTGTAGCAGAGACCACAGTTCTCGAACACAGAAAACTAATATATAGCATGAGAAACTTTCTCGAATCTGTATGTAATTTTACATACCGCAAAGACGATCTCAATGTAAAAGTGCATTGAAACATTAAGCCTTGGTTATTAATTAGCATGCTAAAAGCAATGACTAATCAGTGTCAGCAAACTCAACAGGCAGAATCCGAACAGCATAAGACTATTTTCAATCTTCATTGTTTTCTAGGTGCTAAATAAGGCAGTGACGTCCAATTGAAAAAAATAATAATGAGATAATACGTGCAAGGTCTTCTCTATATAGATTATAGGATAGCAGACTATGTCACCCAGAGATCAGATGGAAGGTTGCGTTAGGAAAATCTCACTGATGAATAGCAGCTTCCACAGCTGCGTCATAGTTTCAAGCTGTAGGGGTTCATCTCAGAGAAGCTCCTGCATCGTCCACGGCAAGCCCTGAGATAAAAAGATGTAGGCATAAAAAATTGAATCGGTATCAATCAGATCGAGGCTTAATCCATCGGACCTTAACCCAACAATGACATCCGCAGCCGCAGGTGGGACATGCGCTGGCCGCGTGGTGCCGGAGTCAGCGCTCCGAAGGCTGGCCGCCTGATGGCCGCGTGGTGCCTGACTCATCGCCCTGTAGGGGACGATTGGAAGGACGGGGAAGAAGAGGATGGGAGGGCCGATTTGGCTGGAGAACGGCGGAGGCGAGGACAGGGAGTTGCGGCATTGGGGAGGCCGGCTTGCGGTGGCTTTCGTCGGGGGAGAAGCGTCGGGCATCGGTGAGGGTCGAGAAGAATCGGGAAGAGGAGTCGATGATTTTTGCCGCCGGTGTGTGGGCGGCAGGAACGTGAGCGGGTGGATGACGATCGGACGGCCAGCCTCTCACAGCTACAGGGTAACAGTAACTGGCGGGCCCCGCCGGGAAAAACTATAATCTTATTATGATGTCGGATACGTGTAAATGCATCATCAAAAATAACATGAATTTATTTATGTCGATCACAATGTCGGATCCGCAGCATACAAACGCGTAAACCCACTAATCACTACTATGTCTACACCTGGTATGGTATCACCGGCACCGCTGATCTGATTGCTGTGGAACATGCATGGTTTTGTGCTGTCCGTTAATAATTCGAGTTGGCGATGATGATGATCCAACGAACTGATTTGGGTCATAAACAAGGATGAGTTGGTGTCATGCATTGTTCGGTCCCTGCCGATGATCGAGTGACATCATGGCCCTTCGTTTTGTGAGGAAAAAAAAGCGAGATTGTTCGGCCACACACACACACCGCCGCCCTTTTGTTGAAATCGACGCGCTCTGAGCTGGAGAGCCGCGTATCCTGACGGTATCCATTGTCTGGTGCTTCCTGCAACTTCTGCATGCATGTGCGCTTGGCCATCATTCGTGGGGAGGGATGTGTGTGTCCCTTATTCAACGCGCAAACTACCTACCGACGGCGTACGCGGACCGTCGAATGAACTCGCTCGATCTTAACGACCAAGCTAGCACAGCTCGTGTCACCTCGCGGCGGTGACGCACGTTCCCGCCGCGTCCGGCGCCGCCGTGCTCGGAATCAAGCTGCTGTGTGCTATCTCGGGCTGTGAACAACGATTTCATCACGATTGAATGCACATGGTGTTGTGTTCCAATCGATGGTTTTTCTCAAAAAACAAAAGGCGATGATGAGTGAATTTGTAGAACAGAAATCCGCGGAAAGCTAAGCTTTAGATACTGTATCAAGTCCGCGCCCAAGATTCGCGTGTCTCCGGTGAACAGATCTATTGGCCGGTCAGCACCAGACTGACAGGCGGGACGCCCAACCACATGCATGTGCATGAAAATTCCAATTGCCATGCGGCGCCAAACCGTCCGGAACAAGCGACGCCTGCCCCGCGAACATGCTCCTGTCCTGCTCCTGCTCCAACCATGGCTGTGAGGTCAAAAAAAAAAAAACCATGGCTGTCGTGGGCGCCTCATGAATCCCACTGCAATTGTTACTGTCGTGTACGAATACCAGTGTTTTAAAAAGCGGAGGAACTAAGCGGGCGGTTGAGCGGTGCTAGGCGGTTTTAGACGTTTGTACTTTTAACAAATAAATGTAAAAAGATAGAGAAAAATAGTGAAAACATGCATATTAACACATATCTGTTGAGGAAATAGAAAAAAATGCTTAATTAACAGCTTAGTTAAAAGCGAGGGGGCGCTTAAACGATCTAGGCGGCGGCTTTTTTAAACACTGTCCAATACAAATAACAAAAGGATTATACACGATTTATTTTGGATTTAATTAAATTTCATTTTCCTAGTTGGGCACGCGAAAGCGTGACGAGGAAGGGACGACGCCATAATAACACCGACATGGACACGGCTACATCCGGCGACACCGGCAACGCGAACCTCATCGGTATCCAGCATGTCCGTACAAAGACGCCGACGCCGCAGCGGCAGTGGTCAGAAACTCACAGCCGAGTGCAACGACGCGTGAACCCCCGGCCACGCCCTCGCTCCGCGGCGAGCGCTTACCCGTGACTGGTGGTGACGCGGCACGTCTAACCGCCCGGTCATGCAAATCAAGGGAGGAGTGCGAGTGAAGATACCTGCCACCAACCGGCTAATTCCATTGCCACTAGTGATCATCACTTCATTAGGATAAGCTCTTCCGATCCGTTATGCTAACATGGCATGGCCCATGGCCTGATTTGATGCGAGTGAGAATGAGAGGTTAACCAAATGAACGCACAACCAACGCAATAATTGGGAGATTATAGAATTAGCCAGCCATCATCTTTAGTGGGGGTACGGGATTCCTCCTCTTTTCTCAGTCGCCAATCCGCCGAATACCGTGCGGTGCGTCTCCATGGTGGGATGGTTGTTATCATGGCTTGCTGAATTTCTGCCGGTATAGATTCGAGACGTGCCACTTTGTTTCTGAACAACACAATGTCAATGTCAACCGACACGATAAAGGAGCGCGTATCACTCTTCTTTTCGCATAACTGAAAATATACAAAAGTAAAGTGGATGGAAACACGAATCAACATCAAAAATAGATAATGATCGATAATAGGTTTATAGCAAAAGCTCTTTGAGACGCACTGAGTTTGGAATAGTGTGGATAACCAAGATCCTTATATTCCCCAAAATCCCTGAAATAAGATTTACCTGCGACAAAAAATTTCTTCGCGGGCGCCGTCGTCTGCCATTGAATTTTAGCATGTCCGCCAGTGAACTTACTGCCGGGTAGCTATAGTGCAGCTGCCCCGTCCGACCGTTGGGAAATGTCAGCCCATGGTTTGTAACACTGAGTGTCCAGAGGAGGAGAAAAAAAATGAATTCCTTCCCCACTAATTTCATAGGAATCACTATGAATTATTTAAACCTTATTTTGTCTCTTTCCTCCGTAGGATCAAGGCAGTTTTGTGTCACTAGCATTATTGGCATCAAGCCATGTGCTAGTTCCTTTCTACTTTGTTTAAAAAACCCACAAAACAATGCTATGCCTTACGTTCAATTTCCTGACACCACTGTCTGAGTATTCTTCTGAACACATAACCCAGCACCGAAATTAAATGAACAGCAAAGATGAGCACAAACTGTGCTTACCAAACAATCCTTCATCCGGTCAGAGTCCGAACCTTCGCGCCCACCCGACAAGCAAAAAAGAATAGCAAAAACCAAAAGAAGGTGCCCCATGCATCAACCGAACGCGTGGTGCTCGGGCCCAGCAGCAACCGGTGCTCAGCACCCTCGTTCCGCCACTCACTAGTATAAAGCGCCACCGCCACCTGCGCTTTTCTGCATCAAACCAAACCACACCATTTCTAGGAACAGCAGTAGCCATGGCCAGGTGGTCTCATCTCGCGTCCCTCGCCGTCGCACTTGCTCTCCTGCAGGCGGCATCGTCGGAGCACTGGCTCAACGATGACTTCTTCACAGACGGCAATGTTCGGGCGGACTACGACGCTTCGGGCCAGCAGGTGGCCATGGTGAGCCTCAACCAGCAATCCGGCGGCGGCTTCAACTCCAAGCAGAAGTATCTTTTCGGCGAGTTCAGCATCAGGATGAAGCTCATCCCCGGCAACTCTGCTGGCACCGTCAGCTGCTTCTACGTAAGAATCTATGCACACCTTTTCCCAAGATTTGTTGGTACATGGCCCATGTGACTGATTATTATTGTGACAATTTTTAATGGATGCCTCAGCTCTCGTCCGGGGACGATGACTACCGTGACGAGATCGACATGGAGTTCATGGGCAACGCGACCGGCCAGCCCGTGGTGCTCAACACCAACGTGTGGGCGAACGGCGACGGCAAGAAGGAGCACCAATTCGACCTGTGGTTCGACCCGGCCGGCGACTACCACACCTACACCATCATCTGGAACCCGGACAACATCATCTTCAAGGTGGACGACAACGTCATCCGCTGCTTCAAGCACTACACCGACCTCGCCTACCCGAACGCCAAGGCCATGTCGGTGCACGCCACGCTGTGGGACGGCAGCTACTGGGCAACCGAGAAGGGCAAGATCCCTATCGACTGGGCAGGCGCGCCCTTCACCGTCTCCTACCAAGACTACTCCGTCGACGCCTGCGTCAGCGGCGGCTCGTGCCCGGCCGGCAGCGACAAGTGGATGAGCCGGCAGCCCAGCAGCGCCGAGTGGGGCACCATTTCCTGGGCCGAGAAGAACTACTTGCGCTATGACTACTGCACGGACGGGTGGAGGTTCCCGCAAGGCTTCCCCGGCGAGTGCAGGCGCAACTGATGACTCGCCCGTCGGCGTATCTATCGAGGCCTCCATTGTTCTTGATTTATTCTTTTTTTCTTTTCTTGGATTGGATGATTCTTGTTCATTGAGTTATTGTGAAATACATAAGAGAATCTCTCTGAGATTTAGTATTGGCTAATGACGGTGGTTGTTGTCACCTAGCCATCCGAGGTTGATTCTCATCTTCTGTATATTGATTGATGATAGGGGTGGATGTCTCTCCCCCTAATTAAGGGTGTGTTTTTTATGTCATACACAAACAAATACAGCGACAACATGTGCAAACACTTCATGTTCTTTTGATAAAGCAGTATGAAACTAATGCTTTTACTACTTTTGGACAGGTACTGATATTTGTCAGCATTTGAGCAAAACATTAAAGTATTAGACGGTTAAAACCTTCAAAATTCTCACTAACTAATTAACAGAGAGAAAAAGCGCAGCAACATGTACTTCCGTACTTGTCATCTTGTTTCCAATCTAATGTAGATACGTGTTTTCTTGTTGGAAAAGGCAGAAGAGCACATGGTGTGTCATGCGTACGCTTGCTACATCTCTATGTTCCTGCTGTATGGAATTTTCCGGCAGCCAAATGTGCAAACATCAATAATTAGTAGGACATATATATAACAATCTGTTACGGCACCATACATTGTGATCATCATGTATGCTTTTGTGCTGTCCACTGACAATACTTGTGGGGTTGGTGATGCAACGAACTGAATCATATAACCTAAGGCGGTGGTTGTAGTGCCAATGTACCGTACGCAGAGATTGCTTTGGAGGGCACTGCGACCATACCTACGAAGGTGGACGAACGTCACGTCACATGGCCAAAGGGAGGAGAGTCACAGTAGGATTGCAGGAAGAAGTCGCGTCTGCCGTCCGGCCGGAAAGTGGACACAAACCACGAGATCGGAGGGCCAAGAGACATCGAGGTCCTCAGGAAGATCCTCCACACGGTCGATGACGACGGCGGCGGCCGGTGCCCTCCTCTCCCCTACAGCTGGGCTCCCTCGGCTGTGACGACTCCTCGTGTCGGTATGGCACATAGCGTTCTGGGCCTCAAAGGCACGGCTCAATTTCAATGAAGAAGAAAAACAATGAGCGACGGTGCTCCCACCTTCAGTTCAAAACAAACGAATGTCAACGTGCAGGGCGTCACAGTGCCTTGATCGCCATCGGCGTCTTTTCAATCTACTTCGAGTTCGCTCATCTTCCGTTTACTTTTATATTTTTGTTTTTAAATTACAAAACACCTTCCGTTTAGTTTAGCTGCCGTTCTCTTCACAGGCACATAAAGAAGGAGCCGTAGGACGGCGACATGAGAACCAATCATTTCGTGGCATCCCTTCTTCACCTAACCTACCGTGCTTGGTCCCCACGCGCCATGGGTTCAGTTGCTCTGTTCTCGCTCTGCCTCGCCGCCGTGATCATGGCGGCAACGGCGGCCGGTCATCAGCACTTGCAGTGCCTCGACAACCCGCCGGACTTGACTCTGCGCGGCGGCGAGGCCGGCAACGTCGTCGACGACCTCCCCGGCGGCTTCAGGGCCTACGTCACTGGCGCTTGTAAAATGAGTCGGAAGCGATACACAATACGTGCTCGCCTTCATGTTTATATAGCCAAGGTAGAGTACATCATGATAACATCGTATCGTAACAGAGTACCTAACTCTATCTCTAACCTTTCTTAGGCTACACGTTTACATGGAGATAACAACTCCAGATTATATCTCTAACACCCTCCCTCAATCATAACTTATCTAAGTTAAGATTGTAGACAAACTCGTGTAGCTTCTTTGCTGAGAGGGCCTTAGTAAAACCATCTGCAATTTGATCATCCGTTGAAATATAGCATATATCAAGCAGCTTCTGTGAGACCCTTTCTCGCACAAAGTGAAAATCCACTTCCACATGTTTAGTGCGTCCATGAAAAACTGGATTGGCCGAGAGATAAGTAGCACCAATATTATCACACCAAAGCTTCGCAACAGGAGGACTTGAAACGCCAATTTCCTTGAGCAGAGTTTGAATCCATATAACTTCTGCTGTGGCATTAGCTAGAGCTTTGTACTCTGCCTCGGTACTTGACCGTGAAACCGTAGCTTGTTTACATGCACTCCATGACACTAGATTATCCCCAAAGTATACTGCAAAGCCTCCTGTTGACCGCCGATCATCTAAACTGCCAGCCCAGTCAGAATCAGAGAAAGCACTCACTACAAGTGATTTAGACTTAACCAATTTGAGGCCTAAACCAATTGTAGCTTGTAAATATCGCATAATACGCTTGACTGCAGTCCAATGCTCTGTAGTGGGTGCATGAAGATATTGGCAGACTTTATTCACTGCAAATGCAATGTCAGGACGTGTGAGGTATTGCAATGTACCCACTATACTTTGATAATTAGTAGCATCAGCCGATCCAAGAAGAGTGCCAGAATTGATGGTCAGCTTGTCACTTGTGGACATAGGAGTAGTAACACCTTTACATGTCAACATATTGACCTTTTTCAAAAGATCACGTGTATACTTCTCTTGAGTGAGTAACAGTCCCTCCCTTGATCTTTTGACTTCAATGCCCAAAAAGAAATGCATATCGCCAAGATCCTTAAGAGCAAACTCAAGCTTTAGATCAGACAAAAGAGCATGGGTAGCATCAGATTCAGAACTGACCACGATGATGTCGTCCACATAGACAAGCACAAAAATGGTGACCCTCCCTTTCTTGTAAAAGAAAAGAGAAATATCGGCCTTTGAAGCATGAAATCCCAATTGCAGAAGCCTAGCACTCAAACGATGATACCAGGCACGAGGGGTCTGTTTTAAACCATAGAGAGCTTTGTCAAGTTTGCAGACATAAGTAGGTTTTGATTGATCTTCATACCCAGGTGGTTGTACCATGTACACATCTTCCTCAAGAACACCATGGAGAAATGCGTTCTGCACATCTAGCTGACGTAAACTCCAACCTTGAGACACTGTCAAGGACAAAATCACTCGAATTGTTTGAGGTTTGACCACAGGACTATATGTATCTTCATAATCAACTCCAAAACGCTGCTTAAAGCCTTTAGCCACTAAGCGCGCTTTATAGCCATCAATGCTGCCATCTGCTTTGCGTTTGACCTTGTAAACCCACTTGCAACCAACCACATTTCAACCAGGCTTAGGGGGAACAAGATGCCACGTGTGATTTTTCTGAAGAGCTTCAAATTCAGCATCCATTGCTTGACGCCAATCATCATTGTTCAATGCATCAGCAAGGTTGCGAGGCACCGTAGCGTACCGTACCATCTGTGTACGTCTTGGGTTGTCGAATGCCGTGTTGCAATCGAGTAGACCTAGCAGGAGGCGGTGCATCAGCTGCCGGAGGCGTTGGCGAGCGATCGGCAGCAGGAGTAGCAGCCGCAGGGGATCCTTGGTGTGCCGCAGGTGATCCAGGTGCAGGCAATCCGGGTTCACTAGCCGCAGCCAATGGTGCAGCAGGAACCACAATGGGAGGCGCAGAAGATCCGTAGGCGCCGGTACCCGACGCGGGCGGGGCCAGAGGCGGCCCAACCAGTGGCGACATGGCGGCCGATGGTTGGGGCGGCACGGAAGACGCGGCTGCCGACCGCACGGGAGCCGGGGTAGATGCGATCGGCGCCGGATCCAATAGAGTATCCGAACCGGGATTTGCTCTTTCCATTTCCTGCATGCAAACAACCGGACAGCTTTCCACAACGGGTAAGTTAGAACCATTAGCCAATTTAGAAGGCGATAAACTATCAGGCAAATGTCCAGGTGTTTTAATAAAATCCAGGTCGTTGGGATTGAGCAAAGTTGGATCAAGGAGGCTGAGTTCAGAACGAAGTCGCGAGCCTGCATTGGGATTTAAGGAGGCAAAGGGAAATACATGCTCATCAAATACGACATCGCGGGAGATATATACCCTACCAGTGGCGACATCTAGGCAGCGATACCCCTTATGAATATTACTGTATCCAATAAAGACACAACGTTTGGAACGAAATTCAAGTTTGCGTGAATTATAGGGACGCAAATTCGGCCAGCACGCACAACCAAAGATTTTTAGGAAAGAGTAATCAGGTTTCTGGTTGAGTAATTTCTCTAATGGGGTGGCAAAATTAAGAACTTTGGTGGGCGTACGGTTTATGAGATACACTGCAGAAGAGAAGGCTTCGTCCCACTATTTCAGGGGCATGTTTGCGTGAGCTAGCAAAGAGAGGCCAACCTCAACTATATGCCTATGCTTTCGCTCAGCTGCACCGTTCTGTTGGTGCGCATGTGGACATGAGACAAAGTGTGTGATTCCTACTCGAGTGAAGAAAGGGTGGAGTTTTTCATACTCACCGCCCCAATCAGTTTGAATAGATACAATTTTCCGATTAAATAGACGCTCAACGAGATTTTGAAAATCATGAAAACGCTGGAATACTTCATATTTGTATTTTAACAAGTAAATCCAGGTGAACTTGATGAAGTCGTCTGTGAAACTCACATAATACTTTTGTCGACCAAAAGAATCCGGGGCAGGCCCCCATACATCGGAAAAAATGAGTTGCAAGGGCATGGTAGACACACTTGAGGATTTTGGGTAGGGTAATTGGTGGCTTTTAGCCCTTTGACACGAATCACACACTGACTCAACACTATCATTGCTAGAACAAGGCAAATTGTTGCGACTAACAACTTTATTGACTATTGCATAAGAAGGATGTGCTAAACGATTGTGCCACTGCTCTAGGGAAGGCTTGACTGCAGCATGAGCTTGCTTATTGAAGGTTGCAATGGCTTCTGAAGAAATTGGATAGAGACCTCCCCTAGACCTGCCTCGATGAAGGACCTTCCTTGTGACCTGGTCCTTGATAAGAAAACAATGAGGGTGAAATTCGAGAAAAGCACGATTATCATAGGCAAGTCGATGAACAGATAGGAGACTCTTCTTGGCTTGTGGCACATGTAGAACATTTTTAAGAACGAGGTTTCGACTAGGAATTTTAAAACACCATGGCCAATATGCTTAATAGTCATACCTTCTCCATTGGCAGTGTAGATCTGATCTTCCTCGGTGTAGCGGCTGCGCAAGGCAAGTTTGTCCAGCTCGGAGGTGATGTGGTCGCTGGCGCCAGAGTCACAGTGCCAGGTGTCGCCGCCGCCTGTCTTGGATGCAGAGTTGGCGCCGCATTCCTCGGCGACGTAGTCGTCGTCGAAGCGGTACCAGCACTTGGTAGCAGTGTGGCCGACCTTGCCACAGATCTGGCACTCAGGGCGGTCACGCTTGGTGGACGACTTGTTGTTGTTGGAGTTGCCGGAGCCATGGTTGTTCCGCGAGGAGTTGGTGCGGTCACCACCGCGAGGGAAGTTGCCGCGGTCACCGCGGCCACGAGCCGGGCCGCGATCACCGCGACCAGCGCGATTAACCCGGCCTGCAGCGTTCACCGAGTGTTGATGGTTGCCGCCGCCACCAAGAAGGTCGAGCCTCGTCCCGAAGCTCAGGAGCTGGCTGAACATCTCGCTTGGGGTGACCGGATCCTTCTGGGCCACCATGGCGGAGACGGAGGGATTGAACTCGAGATCGAGCCCCGCCAGGACGAACGAGACAAATTCCTCGTCGCCAAGCGGGGTCCCTACATAGGCCATCTCGTCCGCGTACATCTTCATCTTGGTGTAGTACTCGGCGATGGACATGCTGCCCTTCTGTGTCGTGGCGAGGGCGATGCGGGTGTTCACTGCTCGTGCCCGCGTGTGGGAGGCAACATGGATTGGATCTTCTCCCACGCCTGCCGAGCCGTCGTACAGGTGACGATCTGACTCAGTATCTCCCTGGAGAGGGAGTTCACCAGGTAAGCCAGAACACGCTGGTCCTGGGCATCCCAATGTGTGTACGCCGGGTTCACGGCCTTGACGATCTTGTCGCCCTCCTTGGCGTCGATCTCCTTTTCAGGAGCCGCGGCGGTGCCGTCGATGAAGCCGGAGAGTTGAGCGGCGCGTAGCGCAGGCAGGACCTGCATCTTCCACATAAGGAAGTTGCCCTTCATGAGCTTCTCGGAGACCGGCAGGCTAAGGGAAGGTAGGCCGCCGCCGCCGGTGGAAGAGGACGCCATCTAGATGTGTTTGAGAGGATAGGCTCTTGGTACCATGTAAAATGAGTCGGAAGCGATGCACAATACGTGCTCGCCTTCATGTTTATATAGCCAAGGTAGAGTACATCATGATAACATCGTATCATAACAGAGTACTTAACTCTATCTCTAACCTTTCTTAGGCTACACGTTTACATGGAGATAACAACTCCAGATTATATCTCTAACAGCGCTGCCAGATCCAACCGCGCCGTCCTCCTCGCCTCTGACGTCTTCGGTTGGTGCATCGATCCATAGGGCCCTTCTGTTAACAGATATTTGGGCTTCCGTTGTGACACTAAATTCTTGTCCCTTTGATTGATCTCTATTTCAACAGGGTTCGAGGCACCTATACTAAGGTACAAATACTTACGTCAATTTCATTTCAATTCTTGAATGCTGGGTCATCAAAACCACTAGTTTTGTCTAAATAACAGATATTTGGTCAGAATCTGACCTATAGGGAACGTAATTCGAAGGAGAATGCAAATAGACAAGATACGTTGGTTCCAATATAGGCCCTGTTCCAAGATTATAACAAAAAATAAAAGCCAGAGAAGGCTCTGTTCTTGGTCAAAGATGGACTCAACTAGCTTGCTAGTTGCCACTGCTTTTCTTTACTGATACCTGTTGATGCACTGCACCCTACGCTGCAGTCTACCATCATAGTTGACTTTGAATGAAGACTATACAAAAGGATTTAAGAGCTGAATAATTAGTTATAACTACACTCGACAGTATTGAGTTTCATGCACATAAGGATTTTACATTTAGTTTGAAATTATCAAAACTAGCCATTCAACCCGTGCGCCTGCACGGGCTAGTTAAGTTTGTTGAAAATTGATGTGGCTTCATGATTTAGGACCTTGGCAAGGAATAGTGAAAATATTTATTTCTTAATTACAACACTATGTTTTATAATGGTAACTAAGAATGTATTTTTTCTGTAATATGGAAATGTGTTCTTCAGAACAAAAACTCGCCGCCTTGGTAGGGTCCTGAAAGTGCTATAGACATCATACTACATAGCCAAGATATCAGACTTATATAATAAAATAAGTAATTTTTTGTTGGAAATTTTCACAGTTTCAAAAATAGACCTAATCCAATTCTTGGGCAATATACCATCTCTAGGAAAACCTTAATATCAGTAGATAGATAGTATGCATACGTATAATATTGTATAAACTCTAGAATACACTTTCACAATTCATTCATACACTTCACTCATTAATCAAAGGTTTGCATGCCAAAGTTGTCACATAGTTGTAGACGATGAGACGAATCCCATATTAGTTTAGTTCCCCATTAAAAATCAGAATTTGAATAACGACTGAGTCATCAAACTTGTGCATTTGCAAAGGATAGGTTATAATACATAACTATCAAACCAATAAAAATCACATACAAATATTCTTGTCAATGTGAAATGATTGTGAAATATAACTACAATTCAAGGTATTTGACTGCCATAATTATTAATTCATTGATGAAATAACAGATTAAAAGCTTGGTAAAACTTGAAGCTATATTATACGAATCCGCAAATCCACCTTCCTAGGATATACACACCCTTCAGCAGAGGTAATTCTTTTTAGCAACTCACCTTGATTTCCATATATCATCATTGAGTGGCTCTCGGATTATACAATTTGGTAGTCTTGGTCATCGGCAGCCATTATCCTAGAATCTTGCTGCAGTCTGAGTTAAACAAAGGTAATCAGAAAGGCCACTATCTCTACTACTCAAGAGGTCGTCAGCCCAAGATTTTCAGACCTCTGCCGTTTGAATTCGTGTCGAATTCATCAAATTTGAATCGAGTTCGACTCAGAATTGGTTTCTTATAAATGCTGAGTTGATTCTGAACACTGAACAAGGCAAGGTCCACTGGTAAACCCACTCGCTTGTTACAGGACGACCAACGTTCGAATCCTACCTACCCCAAGCAAGTTATTTTTCCTTTTCGTTATTTTCGAGTGTGTGCTTGTTTTCCTTTTTTTTTTCTCCGGTGGACACAGCGTGCTTGCAGGCTGCAGCTGCCTCCGCTTCGACGGAAAAAGCGAAACCTCCTCCCCACCTACGTATTCGTTTCAAGTACGTATCTGTTTCCTTTTTCCTCGCCCAGACATAAAGTCGTGACCCACATCGTCTGTTCGATCATCAAGAAAAGTAAAACAAGCATACGTGATCACGCGAACACACGCCGCAATGGAACTCAGGTGGCGGATTCGGGCTATCTTCCTGATGTGGGAAGGGAAGCACGGCAGGGGCAGCGCCGGCTCCGGGACGGTCGTACAGCAGATTGATCATTGATCTCGTCCACGTAGAGTATCCCTTGTTGGCCTTGCGAGCAATTAATCTGGGCTCGACTGCCTTGGCTCCCTCCGTGAGGACCTTCTCGATTTCGATTGCACCGCAGACCCTATCCTCGGTGGCGCCGAGGGGCAGGTCGACCATGGTGATATTGGCGGTGGTGACGGGGATGCCGTGCAGGACAGCCGATCGCAGACCTCGAGATTGTCGGAATCGCCAACCACAACGCGGATGTCCGGGAGCAGGTCGAGCCCGCCCATCGCCGTCTCAGCGCACGCCGCGGGCGGCGCACACTTCGTGTCAGATGTGGATCGGGAGAACGACCTCGGGCCGAGCTCGAATTCATGACGGACTCAGAAACGAATCGAGCGGCGCCGAGCTTCAGGTTAATTATATAGGAATTGCTCCACGTCAGTCGAGTTAGATTCTGCTTTCCTCTCAGTCGAATTTTCTGGCCACCGGATCGAGATCGTGGGGCTGATGGAAGTTAGCCTTGTGTGCGCCCGAGTCTTCAGCTGCGACTACGGGCGGGCCGCAGCCGATTAAAACCCGTTTGTTGTTATCGGGTTTGGATGGGAGAGGCTCCTGTTGTGTTCTCTTCTTCTCAGTTGTGCTCCTGGACTCTGACCCCATCGCACACCTGCGGCATCGGCGTCGCCTCCATGGAGTGGAGATTCCATCTCCGCCTCGCCTCTGCCGCAGCCTCATCTCCACCTTCGCGCCCTCCGCCGTGGTGGTGACTCCGGCTATGCCTCCTTCCGTTGTTGCCTCGCTGCCAAGGGCCAGCCCCCAGGTGAGTTCTCCCTGCTCGCCCTTCTCGATTTCTGTCACCGTGTTGTCTCAAGCCGCCTGTGAAACTCCATGTGTTGCTTATCTCTGATTGAATCGATTTGTGAAATTTACCTTAATATCTTGTGCTTCATCAATTTTGTAGTTCTGATTTCTCCGTAATGTTAGGTTTTCCATTTGTGCCTTGTTTTGGTCGTAATTCATTCCAATTAGTTTTTTTTTTTTGTTGAAATGTTGATGGATTTGGGTTCGTGTAGGTGATCTGAGAGTGGTGAGGGTCCTTCCTCCAAATATTCTGTGAAATATAGCTAGGGTTCGATGTTCATTTGGGCGGATTCGTATTCGATGTAGCAGGGGTTCATTT
Organism: Eragrostis curvula; assembly: GCA_007726485.1. NCBI lineage: Eukaryota > Viridiplantae > Streptophyta > Magnoliopsida > Poales > Poaceae > Eragrostis > Eragrostis curvula. Next base: position 1,474,333 of record RWGY01000005.1, read on the forward strand.
GACCCCTTGTAAATAGTACTATGTCGTTAGATTTTTATGAAAATGCTGGTTAACTCTATCCATTTGTGAGTACGTCGGGTGTCACTCATTTCCTCACTACGCCAGCATTTGATTGTACTAAAATCTGTTCAACATATTCTGTTTTTTTCTATATTGTTGACATGTTCTCTCTGATTTGTTCCGTGGAATTTCTCTTGGTTAGGATTGCTCTGTGTATTTTAACTTTAGATTTTTCTTGTTTCATTAGTGGTGGCTACAGGTCTAGTTTTGTGATTCTACATGATGTTATTGTTCTTCAGTTTCTATCATGCATACTACCAACATAATAAACAACAAAATATGATGGAGGTTGACTTTAAGTGTTATATTTGTCAAAGTCAAGATTAACTTTGCATGTTCAGTAATCCTTTTGATCGGTTGATCTGCCTGGAATAATTGCTTGCCTTTTTCTCTAGATTGCAATGTACAGTTGACTGTTGATCTTCTGCCCACTAATGAGTTATTCAATGCAACCATTCTCTGTTTCTTTATAACTTATCAGAGATTTGTGCAGAAACTAAAAATTCAGATAAATAAAGTTCTGTTTGCACCTTTAAATGTTGCTCTGTGTTTCATTTCTCCATTACATCTTGTGGATGATCTACCATTATGTTCTTATCCCTACCTCCATTGTTTATCATATATTTATTATTTTCTTTTTGTCTGATTGTGTTGAGCTTGAGGAATTATAGTCAGTTTATATGGATTTTACAACATGTAGTCCATAGTAAATTTTACTACACTTAGACATTAATTTTTAGATGATTAACTAGGAAGCAGATTAGTCCTGGTGTTTTTTGGTCTATACAGTACATAGAGTGAATGTAGGAAGTACTAGAATATATCACTAGATACTACATTGAATCTGCAAGCACAACTTGTACTAAGATAGATCAGGGTACCTGCGATAACTCTCATAGAAAGTTCATATTGTTCAGAATTTGTTTAGTGAATGCTCTATTGCTCACTTTTAGTTCCTTGATAAATCCGGACCTGGCGAGCTGTAGGTGGCCCGATTTGGCTATTGAACCAAAAATGTTACGTATGTATTACATACCTTTTGGTATCCGATTCCATCATTCAGATTATAATTAATACTAGCATCGAAGGGACATTCTTTGCCACCAAATTGTCTCAAAAGTACTTGTGTGCATTACCGTTGTGTGTTCCTGTAGTATAAAAAAAATTGCCTTCTTGATATTGTTCCGTATGAGATATGGTGTCTCAAACATATGTTGGAAAGTGCCATTTACGAGGTTTCTAATTTCTGATTCCTATAATTAGTTTCAGATTATAATACTGTCATTGAATGAATTCTGTACGAGATATAGTATCTCTAATAACACTGTTATTTGTGAGGTTCCTAATTTCTTGTTTCAATCTTTCAGCAAATGCATAATTTGTATTTTAATAATAACATTATATTACTCTTAACCTATAATTTTTTCATAGCTGGATTCCATTTTCGTTCACAGGAGGCATTATTGTGTCATTTTCTGGAAGCTTAGATTCCACTAATAAAGTTTACTAGTAATTTACATTAATATTACACTCTCATGACATATGTAATTTCATTATAATTGTGCTGTAATATCTATACCTTGTTTCAGTTTGAGCGAGTCTTTATATATATCAAGAATAAAAATTATGTTATGGTTATCAAAATTGAGTACAATATAATATAATTTGTTCCGATGATTTTTAACATTGGATCCAGATCTGATGAAAGGGCTGAAACATGAAATTTTGACTATTGGTGCTCCTTGTATGATTTGATATGTGATTTACCTAATCAAGGTTCAACTATTTGTTTTCATATAAAAAGATTACATGTACCTACTAGTATTACAGTGCGAGCATTTATGTAAGTTCAATGTAATATACTATAATGTTTTGTTTACTGTTTCATTTTTGGTCTCCAATGTAATATACTATAATGTTTCTTGTTTGTGATAGTTTACTACTGCCAAATGTAATGCTTGCCTTTTTTATAGCCATATTATCTTTTTTCTCCAAGGTAATCAATTTAAAAAATAACTTTGGAGTGGTTCCTTATTGCCAACCATTGTTTGTTTGGCTACATAGAAAGAAAACATCCTTGAGAAATTTCGGCACCTTGTTTCTTTAATGTCGCATTCAGCTACTGTATATTTTTTTTTTGGGGATATATCAGTAGCATCTTCTGCATGGTAGAACATTGAGCTAAAACTACCTGATCAGATCTTTTATTTTGTATTGTATTCCAATGGTTAATGTTGCCAATTGACGTAGATATGAAAATGTAGTCAGAGGTGCTACATTTGCTGACTATGCCATTCTTCATATGCAGAAGTTACTATATCTTTTTGAGATTTGCTCATTTTAAGTTCCATGAGAATTGATTGTTGTCAGCTGATTTTGATTTTTTGTCTGTCAGATAATGATCTGAGTGGCGGCATTCTCTAGCCAATTTAGTTGTTGTTGGGTGCGTAATCGAGTAGCTAGGCTCATTGTGATGATTTTAATATTGGATCCAGATTCACATACACACACTAGAGGGAAAAGGGAGGGAGGGAGGGGATACTACTTTTATCTGCGTTGTTCATGGTCGATCCTATTCCTTGCCTTCATTTGCCTAGCAAGTGCATTCCTGTAACACCCAATTGTGTTTGCATTTATATTGCTGATCTTGTATTATACATGAAGGAAATTACACATTGTTTGGTTTGAATTTACTTGTATGATATATGGTGAAATATTAGTATACCACAAGTGTAGTTTTACCCTTTCTTAATTTAATTAGATCTGAGTCACCTGACACACCTGTTTTGCTTGCTTTTTTTGTGATAGCCTTGTGTTTCTACACCTGCTACTTCTAGTGGAGCACCTTCTTTATCTGCTAAAAGGGAAAAATATTCAGCGCAAACCACATATTCGGTGGAGAAATTCTGAATATTTTCCCCTGCTAAGAGTGCTAGCTTCGACCATCTTTTGATATATATTGAGCGACAAAGCAAGATATTTGAAATTCCATTTGTAAGTGCATGTTTTTGAATGCCTGTATTTATTTTTTGCTATTATGATTCTATCAACGCTATTATTCAAACTTAATCTTGAATGTAGGTAAGCGAGCGGTCTTAAACATTTAAAGTTCCTGAAGAATCTGGTCCCTGTCCTTTTTCCAGGCTGTAGTAGCTCATTGCCTAATGTTGGTACTTCCAATCACTAATCGCCTGTTGAAATGCAGTCTTATTTTCCAGAATCTACGAGAATCTGGGAAGATTATGGTCCATTTCGTGTGCTTTGTAAATTTGATGACTTCGGGAACTTAATTCCTGATCCGGCTAAAAGTTAAGGAATTGAGCTGATGCCATTAGAGCAGAACATATCTTTGAATTTGTGACCTGTAAGTGGTCATTTACCATATCAGACTGCAATTGATGAATTCTATCCGATGACTTTCAGTGCATTGTTACATGCTCAGATTGTTGACTTCACTGGATCAGAGCAAACCAGAATAGAAAATATGTTAGTCTTGTTTTCTGCACACCAGTTTCCAAATTAAGAGCTGTTTGGTTACCACCCTGGCTCAAGCTGCGTTGGAAATCAGACGCCAAAGCATGCTGCCTGTGCCAGGAAACTCCAGCCAGGTTGCAACCAAGCATGCTCTTTAGCATACAAGTTTTGATAGTGATACCTCCGTTGTTTGCTTATCCATTTCTGTATCATCTGTGCTAGAATCAATGCCTGATTTATTTTTCACCAGTGACATTCTCTCTAACTAGTAAAATACATGTATCAATTTACATAATTTGCATTGATTATGATTCAATTGTGTAATCTAATTTCACCTTTAATTGCTGATCCGGGTTCCATTTCTGCATAGAATGTTCTGGATAAGTTGTCCACAAATCTTTCTGCTTACCTTCATTCGTGGGCTCTAACACTGTTATGTCGTTGTTTTGTTTTGGTGGCTAACTTTCACTAATGTGATCGGTCGCTTGGTTATCCTGGTTTTTTTTTTCTTGTGGAACGTTATCCTGGTTTTGGGTTGGTTTTGCAGCTAAAAACTCAAGGCCTGGATTAGCAGCCACACAAAATTGCAAAAAAACAAAAAGAACACACAAAAACCCAGCCCACAAATTTGGCGGCCACAATTCATTTTCTGCAGATCCCATAACGGGTTTGTTTTCCAGTCAGACCCGGTCCAAAAAAGATTTTGTCCGTTGGTCTCCACAAAATCTGACTGATCAGAAGGCAAAATCTCAGTCAATTCTGTTTTGTTTGTTGTCTATTGGATGCAGATCCAACGATCAGAAAATTTGACTGAGCCAAATGCAAAAACTCAGTCACCTGACCGTGAGACACTCCCTAATTATATTCTACAAGAGCCTCAGCGCGCCTCTGCGTCGTCAAGGTCTCGGGGTCAACACGAGCCAGCAGCGCGCCTTCACGTCGTCAAATCAGGTCGCGGGGTTGTTGCCTGCATCACAGCGATTTGCTCGTCCTCAAAATACAAAGACATGCGATGTTCTCATCTGTGAAATAATTAATCTTCAACGACCTCTTCTCTGGCAACATTCTCTACCTACTGGTAAGCCTGCAAATCCTCGTCGCTAATACACGATCATGCCCAATTGCATGCAAGCATGGCGCCGGCCAATACGCGCATGGCCCAAGCCCTTCGAAAAAAATCTGAAAATAAGCTTCAATGTTGCATCAACCGAGTGCTAGACTTTTGTCAGATTCTGCATGTGTCATGGTTTAGTCCATATGTCTACCGTGTCACTGCTAATGCAATGATCATGCATATTTTATTAATTTATGATTTTCTAGCTGTTTGGGATGTAATCATAAACAAAATACCAGTCATATGTATGTCTCAATGCAGAAAATCACAGCATACTCTTGTAACCTGATTTCAACTGGTTTCAGGCGATCCTTCTCACAAATACGATCCTAAATGACAAGCCAACCTGGTTGATTTCAAGCACACAAACTGATTTAAACTGGTCTCAGGTTCCAAGAAGTTAGGGCCACGTGATGCTATCCAGGGGCGAAGCCTTGCAAACCATCGGTGTCACCACCAATAATTAACGGGGTCATTTGCTTTTGAATACTGCTTGAGCACTGATTTTACAAAGGACTTGCTAAAGATCATCGGTGTCAACTGACACCGGCAGCTACACATGACATGGCTTCGCCCCTGATGCTATCATGTGGTTGCCTTGCCATTGTCCCTTCACAGCAAGGTATTCAGTATAATAAGGCAAAACATAGGTGCTTCCCTTTGTCTGGCTGCAATCCGATTATTGGATTAGGTTATCAAATAGCTATTTGCAGCTGTACAACTTACCATGGAGCAAGTTAGCACTTATACGTGTGCAGATGTTGTGAAGACTGATGCATCTGAGTTTTCAAAAACCAAAAAAGAAAAAGCAAGCCGATGCATCTACCAAGATAAGCAATATTTGGCGGATGTTGATGCAATAGACCTGATAGTTCATAATAAATAAATAAAAACTGAGCGGGCACTTCTTTGCTCTGGTGGTTTGGTGTGATGCACGTGAAGGTGAGTCTGGTGCCCTGATGCACCTTTGCCTTGTTAATTCTGAACCTCGCATATCTGGGGTCTCAATGCTGAATAAAAGATCTTGATGGTTCAGGCATAGATGGGTCATCGTTTTTCTCTGTCGTACTTCACTCTTAATTCTGGAAACTTTCACCATCTTCTATTGTTAAGCATTTCGAATTTCGTCAGCCGGTGGTCAGCTACGGGAAGTCTATGTCGAGCTGATGAATTTTGTTGTCAATGATAAATTTTATTATTTCTTATGTACTGATAATTATTAGTTTTTTGAATTGATAATTATTAGTTTTATTTGCACATAAATGAATATCAGTAAAAAAAATTTAAATATCAGCAGGTAAAGTAATTAGAATAGAAAAGAAGTATCTATGAGTTTTTGATGTAACGGGTATAAAATTCTTAAGGTGTTTACTTAGGCCATGTAATTCCATACAGCAACTAAATAGGAAAAAAAAAATCTGTAAAAAAGAGGATAAAAATATCATTACATAGTGGCAATCTTACAAATTTTGTAACATCTGTTTAATGCAAACATTGTGTGTCGTCCGTAGTAACGCACGGGCATTTTACTAGTTTTGTTAAAAAGAGGAAACGTACGCCAACATTGTTACCGCAAGCCTGCAGTCCTGCCGATCTCATGTTCTCAGGCTCAGTTTTATCTTATCCTTATGATCTACTCTTTCCGCAAATCCTCTCAGCAGAACCTATTAAATATTGGGCATTTGCAAAACTGGACCTCTTTTTGATGCCAATTCTGATTTTAGACCTTATTTTGAGACTTTGCAAAATTGGACTTGTTTTTTGAATCTGAAGCAATGAGTTGCCCCTATTCCGTTAGGAGGCTTTAACGGTGTTAAATTTACTGGAAAAAGACCATACTACCCTTTGCAAATTTGGACCTGTTTTTCATTTAAACTTGCAAATTTGCCGTTTTTCATTTCAACTTGAATATTCCGTTAGGAGTCATTTTAACTCGCATAACATCACACAACATGGGGTGCCCATTGTGTCGACCACCTAAATACATGCAAGTTCAACTGACCCTGCTAGTCGTAGACCATGTTGAAGCATTGAAGCATTTTCACAAACACCTGATGAGCAAGCACACAGCAGACGAGATTGGTGAATAATCTGGACGGGTGCAATCGAGACGGGACGTACGTTGTCCACTGCAAGAACAAGACGAAGTCGATAGGCAGAGCATAAATGCGAGCCACCACTGCCGCCAGCCATCGCCTCTGCGCGAGCGCCATACTGCCGCAGAATACGCCGGCCGCAGACCGTGAGCGAGCGCCCGTCACCCCTGCCGCCACCTATCGCCTCTGCGCGAGTGCCGTGCCGCGCGGCCGCAGCCCGCGCCGCCGTCCCAGAGCGAGCGCCGGGCCGCGCTGCCGCAGCCCGCACCGCCGCGCCGCGTTGTAGTAGCCCGTGCCACCGACCGAGTAGGACCAAGGTTATGATTCATCGTCATGGCCCATATCCGTTCAACACAACCTGCCACCGCGAGAGTTTGTTTTGGTAGAGAAGAAGGCTCGTGTGATTGAGGGAGGGCATGATGGACATTTCCTCTTTTCCAATCATTTTTTTAAGGCCTAAAAAAACCTTTCAGTTAACAGACCTAGAAACAAGGGCAAACGGTAGCTTCAGATGAGAAAAAGAGGTCTATTTTTGCAAAGTCTCAAAAACTGGTCCATTTTCAGAATTGGACATGAAAATAGTCCAGTTTTGCAAATCTCCCTTAAATATTCCACTTGGTTATTGATTTGGCTTTGGCAAGTGCATGACAAATGAGATTATCTGCAAATTCTTCATTTGTATCCTTAAGATCTGCTCATTCTGCCAGATGTACGATATTAATGTCAGTTGTGAATCCTCCCAGCAGAAAAGTGTGAAATTTTTGACTGGTTATTGCTTTTGGTTTGGCATGCGTATGAAAGATGATATTTTCTGCAAATTCCATGCATGTCATGTTTACTTTTATGACTTGTATCTCTAACGTGATCAAAGTGGCCGCGTCATTAGCAATTGTTTTGTATTAAACTGCACATAATGTCTGCTTTATTATCACTAACATAAGGTAACTGCATGTTGTAGCAAAGGGGGACAAAATACTAAAAGCCACGTTAACATCACCTGCATGCATGGATGGGTTAATTAGATCGATAGTGTTCGTTACCTTCTCTTTGTTCTTCTCTTCTGCTCTTCGTAATTTGCCTCTTCTTGCCACAGCCTTCACGTAGCCGAAGATCCTGCTGTAGATTAGCGGTGGGAGGGCCGCCGCTAGGGCACTCCAGCTGCGGCGGCAAGCAGACGGCATCGCGCGTAGCGGCGTCGGTAGGTGCATTAGTTCTGCTGGTAGGTTTTGGGTCTCTTGGTTCTACTACACGTACACATCAAGGACACCAGATACAACGTGGGGCCTCCAGATTAATTAGATCCGACGGCTATTGTTGTTAATGACAATTAAAAACTAACAAATTGATGGTAGGATGTTTTTTTTTGAGAATTTCTAGGATTTTTCTACGATTAACATAGATGCTTCATTTGGAGCCTCCAATTAGTAAATATTATTGTTAATGACAATTAAAAACTAACAAATTGATGGTAGGATGTTTTTCTTTTTTTTTGAGAATTTCTAGGATTTTTCTACGATTAACGTAGATGCTTCATTTGGAGCCTCCAATTAGTAAATATAAGATATTTTGTAGATGAGGATCACATTATTATGTAATTCTAAGAACAGAAGCTAGTGACTAAAAGCGAGCCCTCACAATAACAAACTCTTATTCACATTAAGTCCTGTACTGTGTATCATCGAACAGAACAGTTTCCTTGTTTCAAAATATATAGAACCAGGAAAATTTTGTGGCACCCAAAAAATTAGTGTCGCACAAAACATGCAGTTAGATTATACTCCAAAACCAGGAGTAGTTTGGATTTTAGTAGTTTTAATCAGACACCAAAAATGAATTCCAAACAGAAAGAGATCCAACTGTGTTTGACCTTTTTGACCATAGCTGGTTCTGTTTTCAAACAAATCAACTCCAGACATAAGCATAACACACAATCATTGATGTTCGATCATCAGACATAAGCATTGCGTTAAGGGGCCTGTTTCATTTGCTTGATGACGTGGATATTCACTTTATCAAAAAAAATAATTCATTGTGGACTATTCATAATGCAGGAAAATAGCAGATAAAGTTGCTGAGGCTGGGTACTTCGTCATGGTCCCTGATTTCTTCCATGGGGACTATTATGACACAAGTAAAAACATTTCAGAATGGATCAAACCTCACTCCCCGGTCTGTTCCTTTTCCATTTTAAGCTACTGCGCACTCACAATGTACTGAATGATTAATTTTATCTGTCTTAGAGTGATTTTTTTTTTTGGCGAGGGGCCTTACAGCGAATATTTAGTTGCAAACGCCTGATTAATTGATGTCATTCATATAGGTTAAAGCTGCTGAAGATGCCAAACCACTAATTGCTTCTTTAAAAAAAGAGGGAAAATCAATTGGGATTGGGGGCTATTGCTGGGGTGGTGAGTGAAGCCCATATCTGTCCTGTATTACCGCCATACAGCTGGAATTTGGTTTCAGCAGGCTAAAGATTAAACATACTGATTATTTTCATTTTTGATGCTTAATTGGCAGGTAAATTTGGAGCAGAGATAGCGAAAACCAATGATGTCAAAGTAGTTTGCATGTCGCATCCTTCAACAGTGACCCCTGATGACATGAAAGGTGGGCTTATTTTAATTTAGTGGCAACCTTGATGTACGGATCCTTCCGATGGTACGTCGTGTGAAACTATAACCGTGTTCTGGTGTTCCAATAGTAATTCTGTCTTCATATGTCAAACTCAGAGGCCAAATGCCCGATTGAGATCCTTGGAGCCCAGAATGACACAACGACACCACCAAAACAAGTGTACAAGTTTGTGCATGTCTTGCGCCAAAGAAGAGATGTAAGTTATACAAATTCAGTTACAACAATTATATGAGTACTCCACTTTACTTGTCGTCTAGTACCTATAGAAACCCCCCTACAAATATGAAAGCATAGCATTACTTCCGTACAAGATTGTAATGAATGAGATCTTGGTGAGGCAGCTCTGCAATGCTCACATGTATAAACCTGCTTGTTGCAGATTCCCTACTTTGCCAAGATCTTTCCGGGAGTTGCTCATGGATTTGCTTGCAGATATAATACAACTGCCCCTTTTGCAGTCAAAACCGCTGAGCAAGCTCTTGCTTACATGCTTGACTGGTTCAACAAATACTTGAAGTGAAGATTACTGGTTTACTACCCATGATGGAGTGTGTCCACGATTTTTTTAATTAGATAAGAACAAATAAATGTTCCTAAACCTGCACAAAGTAATAATTCCATGAATGTGTATTTTGATATCATCCTTGTTAGGGGTGAATATGGGACGGGAAAATCCCGTCCTGTCCCGGCTTCGTTTTCTATATTTTCAAATAATTTTTTGATCGTTTTCGTATTTACGGCAAAAAATTGAAACAAAACCGGAAACGGGTGCCAAGTTCACGGGATGGGAACGAAAACGGGGGAGACATTTTCCCGACCGTTTTTTAGGATCCTGTTTTGGTCCGGAAATATCCCATTTTGTGTTCCGTTTTTCTAAATCCGGGATGCCATACTTCATCACGCCTATTTCTCTGGACCAACTTTCTACCTGTAATTACAGCCCACTCAGCGTTGATGGGCAGCATAAAGCTTTGCGGCCTGGTGCGGTGCAGGTGGCCCAGTGACTATTTTTGTTTTTTGATGAGGACATCCTCCACTATTACCCGCTGGCAAAGACGCAACAAGTTAATGGGCCGAAGGCCCAGTTGTAGTCGGGCGGCGAACGTGTGAGCCTCTGAATAATCCCACCTTGCTTAACTTGGGAGGAGGAAGTCACCTTAAAAGGGAGAGCCACCCTTCCCCTATCAGACTAGTCTTTTAGGGCGATTGGTCCTTTCCCCGAGGGGTGCGCCGAAGTACGGTGCTAAAGTTGCCGAGGTTCACGTCGTTGGGCCCTAGTGGACTCCTGAGGCCGGATCGGTGCGTCGTATTTTCGGATGTTGGTGCTAAGATTGCGGGATTCGGAGAATCCGGATCGGTGCGTCGGGCTTTTCGACCATTCCCACCTGGGCCGGATGCATCATTTCCTTTGCCGTGTGAGTGTAGAAGATGCCCCGGCCCCCGGACAGGCTAAAACCGGAACAAAATACCGGCCTGGTGCCTCGAATGCACAAATGTGCATGCGTGGCCTGCAGCCCACAGTGTGAAGTGGCCAGAACCACTTGCATTTTATTTTACTTTGTTTTTAAATTACAGTATTGTTACTTATGTGCCTGCTTTACTGAAATTAATTATAGTTCCCGACATGAATTACCGGTTTCCGACCAATACCGACATATTTCCGCCCGTATTGTTCCGTTTTTCGAGTTACCAATATCTTCCCGGTCGTTTTTGTTCCCGGCTTCCTGTTTTGTTTCCGTCCTACAAAATAAATGTGAAAATGAAAACGGATGAGGTGTTTTCCCGACTGTTCCCGTCCGTTTTCATCCGAGAGAGAGAGAGAGAGAGAGAGAGAGTAGTGCGTGGTGGTAGCTAGGATTAGTGTTTGGGCCAAAACTAGGTGAAATGGACTGGTTCATTATAGAAGTGAGCCATCTAGCTAAACACTCACCTATACAAATCCGATTTCAAATGGTGCCTCCCCACATTGAACTCCTCTGGAAATCAGGTGACTTCAAGATTTTGTTCATATAAGCAACTATTTGTTTCGAAATATATATAAGTAATTGTTCTTACCGTGGGTTCCTACCGTGTGTATATAGTGTGAGGAGATTTTATAACTGATCCATTTCATTCCGGGTAAAAGTCCATCTTTTTGTGATAGAAATGAAAAGAAAGAGACAAAGAGCTTTTCCCTCAACTTCACTTCGTTGACTTGCTCCTTGTGAGCTTGGCTATCCAAGGAAAGATGTCTTACAAAGTGGGTTGGACAACGTACATAGTGCACCTGCTGCTATCAGTGTTAAGATGAGCATCTATATTTCTTTTCAGGATTTAGTGTGTGTGTGTGCGCGCATGTGCATGAGCGCATGCTTTTTCTTAAGGGAACGTGCAAATCACCCAATCATATCAGGAAGGATCCAATGGATGTGATTTTTGTCTGTATTGATCACTTGCCCATGCTATAACAAGAAAGGCGTCATGGAAGAGTTTGGTGTTCGAAGCCACACCTTCTTTCCCCTATAGGAACAGAGGTCAGGAGCTGCCAGCAGGGCGCTGCATTCAATCTTACTGATGGCTCAAGATAAGTTGGAGACATATTTGATGTAGATAATTTATGTATTTCGAGTACCTAAACTCAATTTGCTTTAGGTTGCCCTCATCCCTAGTTTGGATTCGGAAAGGCTCTTACTCTTCCACCGATTGAGTTTCCCTTGTTTCGATCATCTGATTCTTGGTAGGCAAGTTCTTATATGTCAGATGCCTCAACCCATGAATACTCAGTAGTAGTTTGATCACGGCTTCTAGTCCCCCTGCGGAGCCAATATTCTAAGGGATTAACCTTATCTGGTTTAGCGGTCAGAACTCTAACTCGTTCCCACGAGCAGGAGAGTCGATGAACACCTTCCAGTTACCTGGTAACCTCCACCACCTAGCCGAGTCAAAGTTGAGAAAGGGTCTCCTTTTGTACTTCTGATTGAATGCGCAAGACCGAAACTCAAGGAGATAACATTAGAACTGAAGCCAGGTGGTATTCGATTAATCAACACACCGTTGTAACATGATTTGAAACTTCAAGTTGAGCTTACAAAATGATTTTTTTTAACTCAATTGAAGTGCATTATTAGACACAAAATCATACTTCCATTTTGTGTTCAACTCATCAACTTCGGCTCCTGACTACAAGTTCATCTTTCATAAATGACATCTATGGCATTGTTTATTCAAAACTGGCTCCATGTCCTGCTCTTCTGGCAAAATAGGATTTCTGATGGAGCTGAGGCAGTTGGGAAAAATATTTTTAAAAAGATTTTCTTGTAGGAGGTGAGGGAGAAGGAGCCCCCCTAAAACCCGTCCCCCCGCCGCCTACCCCATCCCCGCCCCAACCCAGCTTTTTCTTGACTCCTAGTTGATTTTTGCAAATGGCTTCTTCTAGAGGCTTCTTGGCAAAGAAGTTTAGGAGCCGGTAGGAGAACCAGACTAAAGGTGCCCATTCTTACATGTATATGACATTTCAGACAGGTAATTTAGTTCAACGATGAACTAAACTTATCAGTGTAAACATCATACTATATTTATATGAAACAAACCGATGCCAACATATCGCAGCAACAGCTACAAACTGTTCTGTTGTGGAAAACCATAATCCAGCGACCAAGTCCGTTCCGACACCTTCTGAGATGTACGACATCAGACCTGGACTGGAAGTTGTTAACATTTCGTTAAGATGGGGTCAGCTGGCTCTTTCACCAACCGTTCACTTCGTTTTCTTTTACGGGAAGTTAGAAATGCAGCCGCTGTTTACTTCAGCTCTGTTCCGAGGTTGACTGGAAGGTACCTTTCATTGAAGCCGCCACACGACGGCGACGTGGAACCTACCGTATCGTGTCATCGCTCTGCACTACCTAACCTACGACGGCAACGGCTATATCAGCGCGCGAGCTGCGGCAAACGGCCCAGACGAGCGTTTCAGGGAGCTTACGGTCAGCCCACCATGAGCTCGGCTGTCCTGTTGTTGCTCTCCCTCGCCGTCGTGGTCGCGGCTGCAACGACGGCCGCCGGTGATCAGCACCTGCAGTACCTTGACAACCCGCCCGACCTGACGCTGCGCGGCGGCGAGTCCGGCAAGGTCGTGTACGATCTTCCTGGGGGATTCAGGGCCTACATCACTGGTGCCGCTGGCTCCAGCCACGCCGTCCTCCTCGCAGCCGACGTCTTCGGTTCGTGCATCAACCATGCTGGTTTCGTTAGTAATCGCTTGGTGGTGCGTTCTGACTGGAATTTTTCTCCCTTGTTTTTTGAATTCTTCAGGGTTCGAGGCACCTTTACTGAGGTACACATACTCCCTCTGTTTTTTTTTTTAAAAAAAAAACTTGACGTTCAGACATAAGAGAGTAGTTCATTTCTAGCTCATTTTTCTTTTCTGAAACGACAAAATTTCAGAACGAAAGGAGTACATACCTTTCACCAGTTTTGGGTCCCCCAAAGTCTTCAAAACCATTATTATTATCCAGAAATGACAGAATTGTTGGCCCGTCGGGGAGCAGCCTTGGAAGGAGAATTCATTTAGGCAAAATGTTAAGGATCGACATGGCCCTGTTCTAACAGAAAATTTGCAAAAGAGACGGCTCTCTATTCTTAGTCAACAATAGGCTATCCAATTCAATGATGCATAAGTGAACAAGCACTATTAACTTGGTATTCCTTTGAATCCTTTCCCTTACTAGTCAATGGATTGCTGCTGTCGGCCTACACGTGGGGATCAAAACCCACGCCCCTGGCCGGGCTGACGGGCTCTTATGGAAGGCTGCCGACTAGAAATGAAATCGCATAGCAACTGCTTCTCTTCCCTGTCCTCTACTCGTGAGCTGTTATGGAGAGCTGCAGGTTGGGAAAGAATTTGCGTTCAATCAAGATTGCTTGAACCCGTGCAAACAACAATACTAATCAACACGACAACACCCATCGCTGAAGGACATTTCAACAGGGGACAGGATAGGCTAGTCTGTACTCTCGGTACCAACTAGATCAGCTTGCATAATTCATAAAAAAAAATCATGATTTCTTTTTGTGCAATAAAACTTTATCAAAAGGTGGCAAAATTTAGTTTATATTTTCATTTGTTTCAGCCAGACACTGAAGAATGAATCCCAGGCAAAAAATAGAACCATATTGGTTTCAGCTTTTGGATTTACAATGCTTTCTGCTTTTATGCAACATAAATAACAATCCAAAAAATAGTCTTGCTGTCGTACCCCATTTCTGAAGTACTGTGTGCATACCGTATCAGTCCCTGGATCAGTAGCTGATACGCACACACTTTCACAGAATGATCTCACAACTGCATACTCTTTATTATAATACCAACTCTCATACAAACCTTTATATTACAAAAGGTCTTTTTACAATGGCCAAAGGCCTTATTACAACACGACACAAGCACCACACTGGAGTGCCACTGAGGACAGTAGCACTGCACTACAACTACTGCAACGGAAGACGGAAGCGACTCCACTCCAACAGGCAAACTTGCGGGCAGGCTGAACCCTACTCTTCTTCTCCATCGGCTTGGAAATCAAACTCTGGCTCATCTTCTGAATGATTGAAGCAAGAGTGAGTACTTAAGTTACTCAGCAAGCCCTAACACGAGGGGTAAGATATGCAAGGGTGTTCACAAAGACAAGGCTGAGGTTTTTGTCACGTCGGCGGAAAAGCCAATTTTATGCAAGGTTGTTTTGAAAACAAAGCATTTTTGCAATTCTAATCAAATATCTGTAGAGATTAGTGGGGTTTGGCAGCCCTGTGGGAGTTGCAATCATCCCGCCAGTTCCTCAAATTTTATCACTGGCCGACAACCAGCACACGGCTCCAAACCGGCGTTTTCCAAAAACACGCCAAGGATAACTCCCACAGAAAACTCTAATCATAGTGTGGCCAATGCTTTCGCTTTGTCCAATACCGTGGAACACGGCTTTCCGGATAGATTCATAACATCGGCCGAGGGTGCACAAATTTCCCCACAAGGTGGTCCAGTCCGCCCTATTGTCATAGTTTGGATTGTCCCACTAAAGGTTCCGTACCTACTTGGTACCACGACGGCATCCCCCACGGAAATCACCTGGGGCTTCACAATCAATAATATGGCCAGATTCATAAATGCCGGATCTCGAACACCCACCAACGAACGAGTCTTCTCCTGGGATTCCGTTGCAATCTCCTGCCTCCGGGGGGTACCGGGTGAGTACTAGTAGGGTGTGGTTTCCAATCCCATGCCCTTTCATTTCTTGTGGCTGTGCGTAAAGTGCTAGGCAATGGCGGCACAAGAACCGGTCCTTATACGACCGAACCAAGCATCTTCAGTAGCCAATCCTCACGAGGAAATGCGTCCCAGAGATAGCCTCCCCACTGAGGACTACCTCGCCTGATCCCGTCAAAACATTTCCCCACTAGGGTTGCATTTATCATTAAACCACCCAATTTTCACATTTACACACACCACCAAGACACACGCATTTTACACGAAAATCATGTGAGCAAGATTAATTAAACACATGGTAAAAGTCCTAAGCGGCAAAGCAATTCAACACATCATTAAGTAATTTAATGATGTTGGGTCCTAGGGTTAACAAGGAATCAGGATAATCAAAATCAAGGTATGGCAATCAAATACTAATTAGGACATTCTAGCATTTAAATCACATTTAAATACCATGCGAATTTATTTGAAGACAGGCTCTAGATGGGATTATTTTGCAATCATGGGATCAGTATGATCAAAGGGAGTTAGGACCTGCCTTCGTCAAGCTCTTCTTCTTCTAAGTCCTCGTAATCCGGATCCTCAGGCTCTTGTTCAAAAGCTTGATTGTCTACGATAAAGGAAAATAAACTACCGCTTAACAAACAATTAAACAATCATTAAATAAAATAAAATCCAAGTAAACAACAAATAGAGATGGCTTTGGTGTGGATGAATAGACAAGGATTTTAGAAGAATTTAGGTGTAATAATTTCTGGATTTGGAGCTAAGATGAAATAGTTATGAATTTTTGAATGTAAAAGGAAGGAAATTGATTAGGATTTGATTAACTTAACTAAGTATAATCAACATCCTAATTTTTCAGAGTTGTTCAAAGGTTGCAAAGTGGTTAGAAAAGAATATAGGATTTTTGGGAATTTATTGGGATTTTTCTGTTATTGGAAATGTGCTCGAAAAAGATTTCTGTGTACAAATCTGGGTGCGCGTAGCATTTTTGTGTGTGTCCGTGAGACTGACTTGTGGGCCACTGGGGCCAGAGGTGCTGTGCGGCACTGTTTTGTGGACTCGGTCCACGAGTGTGGGGGACCAAGCGTGTGTGTGCGTGGGTGCACGGTGCGCCTGGTCTGCCACGTGTGCGGGGGACCCGGGTCGTCGCGGGCCCAAGCGCCGACGTGGCAGCCACGTCGGACGCCGGCGCGACAGGGTCAACGCGCGGCGGCAGAGGGGCGCGCGCGGCGGTGCGTCACCGGAAAGCTCGCCGGCGGCGGCTACCGAGGACGGAGTGCGACGAGCTCAAGGCGGCGAGCTTTAGTGCGCGATGGCGGAGCGAGGCGTGCTTGATGTCGTCGTGGAAAGGGGGTGCAGCGGCGGCGCGGGCTCGCCGGAGTGTGGCGGTGCGCCGGCTTGCGAGGGAAAAAGCAAGTGCGTGCACGCGGGGCTCGTGTGAGTGGCCGTGCGCGTGCGCGAGGGTGCGACGGTGTCGGGGGCGTGCTCTGTGTGGACGGGCACGGCCGGGAAGGCGGTCGGCGCCGGGGAAGAAGATGGTGGAGGCGGCGGCGCTCGGCGCGAGCTGTGTTCGGGGGTGCGAGGAGGAGGAAGAGGGGGTGCAGGTGAGGGAGAGGGATGCGGGGAAGCTCACCTTGAGCTTGGGTGGAGTGGGGAGTGGCGGGATGCGGCGGAGGGCCTCACCGGAGTTTGGCCGGAGATGGGGAAAAGAGAGAAGGGGAGCTCGGCTGCGCGGGATGGGTGAGCGGGAGAGTGGAGTGACGGAGGAGGAGAAAAGGGAGCTCGGGGTGCGTTTTATAGCCGCGCAAAGGCGGTGCGCCGCGGAAAAATCGCGGACTCCGGCGAGATATTTTCTCGCCGGATTGACGTTGATGCGACGGGGAATGGCGGTGCTGGCTCGGTGACGCGGGCGCGGAATGGGTGCGGCGTGGCTGCAGTTCTTGCGACGGGACGGGGCGGAGCTGTGCGTGACATCATGGAGGCAGGGAGGGATGGAGCTCGCCGGAATTAGGGTTGACGGGACGGGGGCGGCGCTGTGCGATGATGGAATGGAACAGAGGAGGGGCGGTGCGCTGCGCGTTCTTCACGTGCTTCTCCTGAAGCTCGGACGTGACGCGACGGCGGAGAGGAGACTGGACGGGATGGGCGCGGCCGGGATTTGCGCTGCGTGGCTGGAGGTAGACAACGGCGTGGGGCCCACGCGTCAGCGAGTGAGAGAGAGACGGGCCGTGCGTAGCTGGGCCGAGGAGGAAAAGACTGGGCCGCGACGGGCCGGGCGCGGAGGAGAGAAGAAGAGAAGGGAGCTGGGCCGACGGGAGAGAAAAGGGAAAGGGCGGCCCGATAAAAACAAAAGGATTTGATCTTTTTGCTGACTTTGAATTTGAATGAATTTCAAATTTGAACCAAAGCAAAAAGCAAACAAACACTCAAAATAAACACAACCAAATTCAGAAATGCACATGATGGGTTTTGTGCAAGGTTTCAAAATGAAAAATTTTAGAATTGAGGTGGTTTGGCTAACTTTAAGCACACACTTCATTTTAATTTTTTCTAAATTCAAAAAAAATTCAAATTTTTAGTGAATTTCAAATGAGGGCAAAATTCGGGGTGTGACACTTGCTGATGTGATTAGGGCCTTATGATCTCAAATATTGTTTATGGATTTTGAACTTCTGCATGGATCTTTGATAATGCAGAAAGATAGCCGATAAAGTTGGCGAGGCTGGATACTTTGTCGTAGTGCCTGATTTCTTCAATGGAGACTATTTTGACACAAGTAAAAACATCTCAGAATGGCTGAAGTACCACTCCCCGGTCTGATATTTTTCTTTAAATCGCATCCTCTAACTAAATTATAATGTAATGAAAAGAAAATTAGTGAATAGAGAATTCCACATAACTGATTGAGCATCTGGTAAAATTATTCGGATCTCACAGGTGAAAGCTGCTACAGATTCCAAGCCGCTCATTGATGCTTTGCGACAGGAAGGAAAAACAGTTGGGGTAGGAGGCTACTGCTGGGGTGGTGAGTGGAATCACGTCATTTACCACAGAATGGGTGGAATATAGTTTCGAAAAAAATATTTGCTTCAGGCAACAGATAAAACATACTAATTCTTGCCCTTGTTGCTGTTGAACTGGCAGGAAAATATGGAACAGAGATGGCGAAAATCAATTATGTTAAAGTAGTTTCCATGTCTCATCCTGCATTTGTAACTGCTGATGACATGAAAGGTGCGCACCTTAACTATCAATATGGTTGTAACCTCTTGCAGGATGCATCGGTTGGGTGGCACATTGTGTGCTAGTGTAATTGTATTCGTGTACTAATTCTCAGTTCATGTGAAATTCAGAGGTCAAATGTCCAATTGAGATCCTTGGAGCCCAGAATGATACTGTCACACCACCGAAACTAGTATACCAATTTATTCATGTCTTACGCCAAAGAAGAGAGGTGAGTTGTAATGATTTCAGTGAACTTGCTTGTTGTAATTAGTTACTACCTCTATCCTGATCTTTTTGTTGTGTGGTACCTTGTCGTATCTCTTTTCTCTCTCTCTCTCTCTCTCTCTCTCTCTCTCTCACACACACACACACACACGCACACGCACACGCACACGCACACATACAGAGTATATATAATGAACAATAGAAATACCACTGACATATAATTTACTTACCATGATGAATCAATTAGTTTCATTTTATGTAATCTAAATATGTGTATGTATCAGAATTGCTCATGTGTCCTGCATCTCGTGTTCACATAATATCTGTAATTCATGAGAATTTGGTGAATCAGAGGGCCTCACATGTACGAACCGACTTGTTGCAGATTCCCTACTTTGCCAGAGTCTTTCCAGAAGTTGCCCATGGATTTGCTTGCAGATATAATACAACCGACCCTTTTGCTGTCAAAACAGCTGAGCAAGCGCTTGCTTACATGCTCGACTGGTTCGCCAAATATTTGAAGTGAAGATTAGAAGTCTACTGCACTTGCTAGATTGCGTCCAGGACCCGGTTTGCCTCTATTATAATAAATAAATTAATTAATAGCATTTCCTCGAATCCTTCGCAAAGGTCAAAATGTGATTCCATTTTCTCAAAAAATTACTTAAATTTTGATGCAGACTTGCACAACAGCCACAAAACAAACGGCAGAGATTGTAACATACATAATCGATGTTGTGTGGACAACATCTATGTAAATAAATGTTTACGCTTTCATCATAAAAAGGTTATAAAAAATTATGTATGTTTTGGGAGATAATGTTTAAGTTGGTTGATTATTTTTGTCTAGACTACCTCTGCGATATTCATGCAAGCGCATATTGGAGTAGCCCAGCTGTTTCAGGTTTTTTTTTTTTTGCTCGATTACACAGTACAATTCAGACACTCACAACGCACGCATACTTATCCCTATGAACGTATATACGCAAACCTACTCCTACGAACATCTTCTAAGACGGACCCGACAAATCTTTAAATTGATTAAGTAACTATTGGCATCTCACAATCGACGGGATGTCGCCTACCGCTGAAAGCACAACGCCGTCAAATGCTAAAAAATTCGTTATCACGAGGAGTCGAACCTAAGACGTGAGATACTACTGAGGTTCTTGTAAGTTATAACCACTATACTACAACCTTTTTGCGCCCAGCCCGTCTCACAGGGCTAATGCAAATTGAAGAACGAATGAAACTAGCTTCATCATGACAACCTGAGATACAGAATAATCGAATGTCAACCTGCATGAGCATGACCACGCTGTGCATTATCTCCTTTCGTTCCTTGTTAATTGAGCGACAGTGGATTTCAAAAAAGAAGGAAACAGTTGCTCGGCAGGTTGTAGCTGTGAACATTATAGCTGCTGCTGAAGAAATAACTGCGAACACTGTAGCTGCTACAAAGCAGCGAGGCGAGCATGATGAATGATAGGTGGTTCTCCCACCTTCAGTCCAAAACAAATGAATGTCAACGTGCAGGGGGTCACGGTTCCTTAATTCTGTTCGCGTCTTTCCAAGCTACTTCCAGTTTCTTATCTTCCGTTTACTTTCGTAAAGAAAAAAACCGTAGGACGGCAACATGAGAACAACCATTTCGTGCTATTCCCTCTTCACCCCTCCTGCCATACTATAAGAGCACGAGGTACAGCAGCGCCGGCAATAGCACCACAGAGTACAGACCTTTCGGTCCCCACGCGTCATGGGTTCAGGTGCTCTGTTCTCGCTCTGCCTCGCGGCCGTGATCGTGGCGGCAACGGCGGCCGGTCATCAGCACTCGCAGTGCCTCGACAACCCGCCGGACTTGACACTGCGCGGTGGCGAGGCCGGCAAGGTCGTCGACGACCTCCCCGGCGGCTTCAGGACCTACGTCACTGGGGCGGTCAGCTCCAGCCGCGCTGTCCTCCTCGCCTCTGACGTCTTCGGTTGGTGCATTGATCCATAGTGCCCTTCTGTTAATACTCATTTCTCATTTGGGCTTCCGTTGTGATACTAAATTCTTGTCCCTTTGATTGATCTATTTCAACAGGGTTCGAGGCACCTATACTAAGGTATACATACTTATGTCAAATTCATTTCAATTCTCCAATGCTGTATCATTAAAACCACTAGTTTTGTCTAAAGAACAGATATTTGGCCGGAATCTGGCCTGTAGGGAATGTACTTTGAAGGAGAATGCAAACAGACAAGATACTGTTGTTCAAGTTTAGGCCCTTTTCCAACATTATAACACAAAAAAAAAAGGCTCTGTTCTTGGTGAAACATGCACTCAACTAACTGGCTAGTTGCTACTGCGTTTTACCTGTTAATGCACTGGACTCTACGCTGCGTCACAATAGAAATAGACTTAGAACTATAGATGCCTTGCAATCTACTACCTTCATTGTTGACTTTGAATGAAGTGCATACAAATGGATATAAGAGGTGAATAATTAGTTGGTCCCTGATTTCTTGCACGGAGATTATTATGAAGTCCATACAAAAGGATATAAGAGTTGAAAATCTTGAGTTTCATGCACATAGGGATTTTACATTTTAGTTTGACATTATCAAAATCATTGTAGTTTGACATTGTAAAAATAATTTGTAGATGAGGATCAATATTATTTAACAGTAAGAACAATGCCTAGTAACTCTCAAAATGGGCCCTCACGATTACAAACTCTAATTTGCTGTGTATCATCGAATAGAGCAGCTTCCTTATATTTAAATCTAAAGTCCCAACAAATATTAATGTCACACAAAATATGCAGTCTGATTGTGGTTTGGATTTTAGTAATTTCTGTTAGACACCAAAAATGAATTCCAAACCAAACATGATACAACTCAGTTTCTTTCCTTTTTGACCATAGATAGTTATGTTTTCAAAGAAATTAATCATGCTTTGTGTTTGTTACAATGCACTACTCGTGACATAAAAATAGCATACAGTCGTCGATGTTCGATAGAGAAACTGTTGTAAGATTGCATTGCATTAAGGGCTCTTTTTCATTTGCTTGATGACATAAGCCTTCACTTTATCACAGAATATATATTCGTTGTGGACAATTCATAATGTTCATAATGGAGAACGATAGCAGATAAAGTTGCCGAAGCTGGGTACTTCGTCGTGGCCCCTGATTTCTTCCACGGAGATTACTATGACAAAAGTAAAAACTTTTCGGATTGGATCATACCTCACTCCCCGGTCTGTTCTTTTATCTGCCACACTAAATGTTTGTTTTCCATTTTGAGCTACTATGCAATCAAAATGTACTAAATGATTAATTCTATCCATGTTACAGTGAATAACAAGTTGCAAACGCCCTATTAATTGATGTCATTCATACAGGTTAAAGCTGCTGAAGATGCCAAACCACTAATTGCTTCTTTAAAAAAGGAGGGAAAATCAGTTGGGATTGGGGGCTATTGCTGGGGTGGTGAGTGAAGCCCACATCGCTCCTGCATTACCATACCATACGGCTGGAATTTTTTTTTTGAAATTCCCTTCCTCAGGCTAAACATTTTAAATACTGATTATTTCCTTCTTGATGCTTCACTGGCAGCTAAATTTGGAGCAGAGATAGCGAAAACCAATGATGTCAAAGTAGTTAGCATGACGCATGCTTTTGCAGTGACCCCTGATGACATGAAAGGTGGGCTTCGCAACCTTGTTGTACGGATCCTTCCGATGGTACGTCGTGTGAAATTATAACTGTGCTCCTAAAGTATTTCTATCGTCATATGTCAAACTCAGAGGTCAAATGCCCGATTGAAATCCTTGGAGCCCTGAATGACACAACCACACCACCGAAACTAGTGTACAAGTTTGTGCATGTCTTGCGCCAAAGAAGAGAGGTAAGTTATACAAAGAGTAAAGTGCATCTCAGGTCCCTAAATTATTTTAGGGTTCTCATCTAGGTCCATAAACTTTTAAAATGAAGATTTAGATCCCTAAACTAATTTAGTGTTCTCATTTGGGTCCATAAACTATCAAAATGAAAATTTGGGTCTCTATACTTGTTTAGCGCCTAATTAGCTATCCAAAATGCGACTTTCCTCCGAATCATGATGACATGGCATGCCAGCTTGGTAAATTACGCGGGTTTGACGGGAGGTTCGACCTTTTCATTGAATATTATTCCGGTATTTGCGGTTATATGATGCTCTGGTGGTTTGAATGGCACAAAAGAAGCAACGCCTCGTATCGGTCCAAATACAAATACTGGCTAATATCGGCTGCGTCAGCGGGCTCGGTAGGTATCAGGAATTTTCAAAGACGCAAATCTCGACAAGCACGACATCTGTCTCCTTTTCTAGTCATTAGGCGGCGCGGCTGGATGAGGATTCCGGTCTGGCGGCGATGGCTAACAGAGAAAATAAACGATGGTGGCTCGCAACTCGATGTGAGGATGACAGATGAAGAAGCATTTTGGCTGTGGGCTAGGCTAGAGCTAGCGGCGACAACGACGTGGAGCACCAGCCCAATTTTTTTAAAGTCATTTATGGACCCATATGAGAATCTCAAAATAGTTCAGGGACCTAAATCTTTGTTTTGAGAGTTTATGGATCCAGATGAGAACCATGTAATAATTTAGAGACCCAAATCTTCATTTTAAAAGTTCATAGACCAAGATGAGAACCTCATAATAGTTTAAAGGCCTAGGATGCACTTTACTCTTATACAAATTCAGTTACACAATTATATGAACTTTCATGTTGTGTTTAGTCATACCTCTAGTCCAATTAACTTGTCGTGTTGCACAAACTCTCTCTATATATGTCTCTCTCAACTCACACACAAAACATCATTATTTGTCTCGGTATACATAAACAATTGTATCAACCTGCTTCTCGCAGCTCGGAATAATTGAAATAGTTTACAAAAATGACAGCATAGTATCACTTTCATACAAGATTGTAATAAACGAGATCTTGGTGAAGCAGCTTAGACATGCTCACATGTATCAACCTGCTTCTTGCAGATTCCCTACTATGCCAAGATCTTTCCAGGAGTTTCCCATGGATTTGCTTGCAGATATATAATACAACTGACCCTTTTGCAGTCAAAAAAGCGGAGCAAGCTCTTGCTTACATGCTTGACTGGTTCAACAAATACTTGAAGTGAAGATTACTGGTTTACTTCACATAATGGAGTGTGTCCACGATTGTTTAAATTAAATAAGAAGAAAATAAGTTTCCTATTGTAAAACTTTCAAAGTAATCATTTCATGTATGTGTATTTTGTTATCACCCTTTTCAAGTTGCTCTCCACACTTTCAAATTTCTACTAGCGGATAAGGGCCACCTTTCAACTTTTAGCTCACAAATTTGGAGGCCTGCTTCCTCGGAGCCGCGCGGGGAGCTTGAGGCGTGGCTTGGCTAATAGCCAACCTTATTAATCGTGCTTTAATCCAGCGACCAAGTCCGCTCCGTCACCTTCTGAGATGTAATGACAGTCAGAATCAGAGCTGGAAGTCCTTTTATCATTTGGGATGGGGTCCGCCGGCTCTTCCACCAACCGTTCACTTCGTTTTCTTTTGCGCGCTGTTTCGAGTTGGCTGGCAGATACTTTCCATAGTAGCCTCCACACGACGGCGACCTGGAGCCTACCAATCTCTCTGCACCTACGAAAATAATTTCGGCGAAATTTTACCCAAATATCTGACATTTTGTCTTTTCCGGTGGGGTCTGAAATATGGTCGAAATGAACAGTACCAACGAAATTCCGTCCTTGACCCTCTACACGAGTCCAAATTGTCTAGTTTATGTCTGCAATCGCGATATTTTATAGATTTGAGACCCTTTATTGTGAAATCATGTGAAAACTTTTAAAAAAATTCAAATTTTGTTTGCTGAAATTTCTGAAATTCCCAAAATTTCATGTTTATCGGTCACCTCCGAAATTTTTTTGTTCCCGAAATATTTTTCCTAGCTCTGCACTACACAACCTACCACGCGTGCTGACGAGCTTACGGTCCGCGCGCCATGGGCTCGTCTGCACTGTTGTTGCTCTGCCTCGCCGCCGCGGTCGCGGCTGCAACGACGGCCGCCGGTGATCTGCACCTGCAGGAGCACTTTAACAACCCGCCGGACATGACGCTGCGTGGCAACGAGTCCGGCAAGGTCGTGTACGGCCTTCCGGGGGGCTTCAGGGCCTACATCACTGGCGACCCCGGCTGCAGCCGCGCCGTCCTCCTCGCAACCGATGTCTACGGTGCGTGCATCAACCATGCTTGTTTCCGTTTGTAGTAATCGCTTGGTGATGCGTTCTGACTTGATTTTTCTCTCTCCCTTGTTTGATGAATTATTCAGGGTTCGAGGCACCTTTACTGAGGTATATACTTGGGAAAATTCCTTTAGTGCCATCGACATTAATCCTAATCCCTCTGTTTTTTTAATCTTGACGTTCAGGCATAAGAGAGTATTTCATTTCTAGCTCATTTTTTAGTGTTCAGGACTTTTGAACTTCTGCGTGGATCTTTGCTAATGCAGAAAGATAGCCGATAAAGTTGGTGAGGCTGGATACTTCGTCGTAGTGCCTGATTTCTTCCATGGAGACTATTATGTCGACAATCGTACAAACAGTTCAGAATGGCTGAAACGCCACTCCGCGGTCTGATATTTTTCTTTCAATCACGGCCAATCACTAATTATAATGTAATGAAAAAGAAAATAAGTGAACAGTGAATTTCACATAACTGATTGAGGGCCTGGTAAAATGATTTGGATCTCACAGGTGAAAGCTGCTACAGATTCCAAGCCACTTATTGATGCTTTGCGACAGGAAGGAAAATCAGTTGGGGTTGGAGGCTACTGCTGGGGTGGTGAGTGCAATCACGTCATTTACCTCAGGCAATTGATAAAACATACTTACTCTCCCTTGTTTCTGTTGAACTCGCAGGAAAAGTTGTAACAGAGCTGGCGAAAACCAATTATGTTAAAGTAGCTTCCATGTCTCATCCTGGATTGGTAACTGCTGAGGACATGAAAGGTACGGTGCACACCTTCTTACATATCAATATGATTGCGACCTCTTGCTGGATGCATCGTTTGGGTGGCATATTGTGTGCATGTGCAATTGTATTCCTGTACTAATTCTCAGTTCATATGAAATTCAGAGGTCAAATGTCCAATTGAGATCCTTGGAGACCAGTATGATCTTGCCACACCACCGAAACTAGTGTACCAGTTTATTCATGTCTTACGCCAAAGAGAGGTGAGTGCTAGTGATTTCAGTGAACTTGCTTCTTGTAATCGTTACTACATCTATCCTGATTATTTGTTCTGTGCTCTTCTTCTTTTTTTTGTTTGACGCGAAAACTGTAGGAGAGGCTTCCACTGTGTTTTTATTAAAATCCAAAGTGATGAAAACTGAAACAAACTTTACAGAAGCAAAACCACAAAAGGGCCCAAAAACGGGAGAAAACTCCCGAAGAAACGAGGAAAAAGGTATAACCTACAAATGAACAAAAAAGAAAGGAAAAAAAAAAGGAAGAGAAACTGTTGGTTAGCTAAAAGCGGTAAGCTGTCCAATCAAATGTTCACTGCCTCTTTAGAAACAGCAGGGACCCGGTAAAGCTGCAGGTTAACCTCATCCATGAACTCTTTCGTTCTTCCATCTGTTGATGGATGGCAGGATTTGTTCAAATATTTTCGTATTTCTCTGTTTCCATATTTTCGAGGCCGCTAAGGTGAATACTTCCATGAAGAATGGTCTGCTGAATGCTGTTTTTGCTTGCATCATCATGTTGAAAAAAATTCAGATTGGTTTCCCAAGTGATGCCCAAAATCTCCTAGCATGACGAGCTGAACTGACAAGTGAAGAACAAATGAAAAGCCGTCTCTTCCACATTGCTGTGCAAACACACAGTTATAATTTTCCCCCTTCGCCAGGCATCTTTTCCTTTTAAGGATGTTTCTAGTAGCCTGTCCATGAACAGCAGCCAGGAGAAGATGTTTATTTTTTTTGCTGCATTTCGATTTCCATATCCACTTGAATGGTGTGGGGGAGTTGATAGAGACACAGTACAGAGCATAGTATCGTTTTCATATCGTATCTGTAATTCATGAGAATTTGGTGAATCAGAGGGCCTTACATGTATGAACCGTTGCAGATTCCATACTTTGCCAAGGTCTTTCCAGGAGTTGGCCATGGATTTGCTTGCAGATATAATACAACCGATCCTTTTGCTGTCAAAACAGCTGAGCAAGCGCTTGCCGAGATGCTCGACTGGTTCGCCAAATATTTGAAGTGAAGATTGGGAGTCTACTGCACATGCTAGAGTGCGTCCAGGACCCGGTTTGCTGCAATTATAATAAATAAATAAAAATGGATAACATTTCCTGGAATCCATCACACCAGGCCAGAATTTAATTTCATTTTCTAAAAGACAGTTCCTGTAATTTTCATGTAAACTTACACAACAGTTATTTCCTGGAATTTACCTGTACCGATCTCCATTCCAACTTCGCTTCCTTGCATTTGGAATTACACGAAAACTAAACCCACGGTTTGAGTATATCTGCATGTCGTCAAGCGTAAAGCCAGCACCATTTGTTCATTTCAGCTCTTGAATTCCCACAATTTCGCACACATTGAAAACTAAATCAATGTGTTTATTGCCTTCCTTTCCTTTCTCTCCCTCTTTCCTAAACCAGTCAGCTCTCCTCTCCTACAAAATCAGGGCCTCCCCACGTCCTCCCCACACCCACAAACCCTCCCCATGCCGCCAGGCTGCCATCATGCCTCGCAGCTCTCGCGTTCCCGGTGATCTATCAAGCGGATTGAAGCTAAATTTCACCATGACGTGCGTCTCTACAACCTCTACAACATATCCAAAGTTGGTGGGTATAAGAGCTCTGAAGCCTCTGGGATCTACATCTCAACCACCGTTCCTCCCTGTTCCGGATCTGTCCAGCGCGCACGATGGTAACAAAATCCTTGTTCCAGCCAATTTATTTGCTTATTTGTTATCCAAACCATACCAAACTCTGTTCCACCAAGTTATGTCTCATTCCACAGGAGGTATGCATATGATATGTTCCCGTTCCACCAGAAACGCGATGCCATCATCAACTGTCGCTCCACGACCTCATCACGATACAACCGATCGATCTACTTCTCACGTGAACTCATGAGCGAATCATCATGTCCCTATCGTGTTCCACACCATTAACCACATTACTATGAAAACCGTGTCCAGAAATATGCAGCCAATTGACAGAAACGCGCATGTCTTCTTTATTAGATGTGCACAGCCTTTCTGTACAAAAACAATCTCCTAAATCTTAGCATGTATTGTTTGCACTTTAGCCCCTGTCCTTTACTGTTATGCAACCCGCAGTACATTCAGCTTTCTGAGTATTTCGTTGAAGCCCTCGAACATTTTGTTTAACGACAGTTTAATCACTAAGACCTAGGCTTCAAACTATCATATCTTTTGATCCATAACTCCGATTTAGGTGGTTCTTGCACCTAAATCTTTGCTGCAGCATAACCTATCCAACCGTAGTTTTTTTATAATGTGTTTCCTCTGATTGGTGTACTGTTATTAATTGTTTTGTATTTTTCTTTTGCCGGTTGTCCGTGCGAGTAGATGATGACGTGAGAAGCGGTACGAGAATATGAAGAGAGAGTCCAAGACCACTGAGCAACACTATTGAACCAGGCAAGTGCCATTGACCATCTTGCTCCTATTTAGTATTAGTCTTAGTACATTATTCCTTGGATGCATGCTTGTCTAAATATGAATTATATATGCTATGGTTTACTAGTATTTTCTCATTACTCTTTGTCGCCTGGGTAGTGTTTATGTTCTAGGTAGATTCATATTTAGCCTTGTTGTATGTTGGGTTGGGAAGTTGTCTTAATTTTGACTAATTGTCTATACAACTAAATTTGGATTGGTAATGGTTAGTAAGGCAAGATAGTTGGTTAATTTGATATGGTGCCGTCGTACACGAGATTATGGTTTGTGTTTGTTTTCTGCTTAGATTCTAAAGGACCGGTTCATGGAGCATGTAACCCGGCATATTCGCGCCAACACAAGACTGCTATGGAATAATTAACTTGGCCAATTAATTAGATGCTCTTCTTATTCTGTGTGCACCATCCGGTTGTCTAGTGGCGCAAGAGGGGGCTTCTATAGCGGAGGTAAAATGGACTCTAATATGCTGTTAGCGGTGGAACCTTCGTGAGTGCATACAGGTTTGGAAGCACTTTGTAAAGTCCTTATAGTGATATCCAAGCCGCACACCAAAGAATGTGTGCAGTGGCATAATGGAGGATTTAATCACCGACGGGTGATGAAATCATGACTTATGGTTAAAGTGGTGCAACATCTGCAGAGTGTAAAACTGTCTTGACAGTTGTGCTTACGGTCATGAACGAGCCTGGACTTATTCATGATTAGAAGGGTTATTTGGTTGGTTTGGCAGTCGGGTTGTGGGAACCCTATGAGTTCGTAGCCAAGTGGTGGGAACCTGATTAGTTGTCTGTATATGTTAGTTTTGGGGTTTTGTCATCACACTTCGTAATTAGGATGCTTTGATGTAGGAGTTTATATTAGGATTGCTTAGATGCAGTCATGCGGACAACTATTGGTACTTCTTACGTTACAAATAAATAAATAAATCCGCAAGCGCACGGAATACCGTTGGAGCACTTCACTCTAGAGTATTCCAAGGTATCATATTTGTTTTCCCCAAGGAAAACTTCTTTGCTAAGTGTCGGATACTATTTTTAGGTATCCGGGGTTAACCACTAAACCTCCGCGATTATATTAATACAAAGCTTATCTGAGGTGTAACATGTATCAAAGGGGAGTTCCGTACCACCTCCGACCCCTGATGACCGGCCAAGAGGCTCTCCGCCTCGCAAGGCCGTATCCAGGGAAAGAGAACGGGCCGTGCCTGACCCCACTCGTAAATGGCACAATGTGGCGCCTGATCCGACTCAAAGATGGCTCTCCTGACCCCCAGGAGGGTCGGACGAGGGCCCGACCCGAGTGACCCATGTTGCTCGACCTCGGCGAAGCGGAGAACGGTCGAGCGACGCGATCGCGGCCCGACGGTTGGGTCGCATTTAATTCAAACGCAAGTGGGCACACTTTTTCCCATCCCGCAACGTAAGCCGCCGCCTTCGTACGTCTCATAGGGATGTTTGATAGCGGTCAAGCAGCAATACACGAGGTAATAGTGGCGGCCAGTACTGAACAGGGTCGGAACAGTCATCGAATAGTGATCGATAGGACTCGGACGCGCCCGCCATGACTAGACAATGGACGACGTCATCGTCCTTGCCCGGGCGAGGAGGCCGCGGGGAAGGAGGAGCTTGTCCCTGCTCACACACGATCCATTCTCTTCATCTTAGTTTTCTTTTTCTTCTTTCCTCCATTGTATCCCATCCTCTCTTGACCAGATAAAAGGGGCGATGGGCCACGGCGAGAAGGACCGGACTCATCACTTTTGCACACACACTTCACTCGTTCTTGCATTTCAGGTGAGGGACGAACACACCTGAGCACACAGAGACTTAGGAGCCTCTCCCTCTCTCGCATTGCTTGTAACTCTTACTACGAGCAACACGATCAGAACCTCACACTGGACGTAAGGCATTTCGGCCCGAACCAGTCTAACTCACCGTCTCAATCCATTCCCACACAATCAACCGAGCACGTAGTCTAAATTTACTCGTCGGCCGGTTTCACAACGCCAGCACTAAGTAGATCCAAGGACAACAAGAATAACGGGTAGAGAGGATAAAGTAGGGTATGGTTTTCTAAGGATAGCATAGATCAGGTTCTACTTTCTTACTTTGGGCATTGGTTTAGACCTCGCATACCACCAAGTTCCTCCGGCCTACAGCTCTACCTCATACCCGAACGATGAGGGATACAATGGGACGCACTATGCTGTCACCACCTACTGCCACCCTCTTAGCTAGCCGTGGGGCAAGATGCAAACAAAGTTAACCTCTAGCCTAGATACCACGTCTATGCCTTTGATTACTACCTCGATCCCGGCCTGATACTACTAGAGAATTGAAGCACCCCTTGCAGGACGATGATCATAATGTGTGAAAACGTGTGCTCCCTGCAGAGGGTCGGCCGATCCCTGGGGCCACTTCCTGACCCCAGGTTTCTCTATTAGATGCTCTGAAATATCCTCTTAATGATTATGTGATGCCTTGGGGAATGTGGGCTTATGTGGAAGTGTTTATGGGCCCATCTTTGGTTCCCTTTTTCAGAGGATTTTTAGGAAAGGCTTTTCTTCATGTTTCCTTATTGCTTTTCCTCTTTTTTTAGGCTTAATGGACCAGCATGGGTAAATTCACCATAGCCAGTGGAAATGGTTAGATAATGAGGCTACTTCTACTTAGGGTGGCCTCTTTTGGTTTCTTTCATGCAGGTACTTGACGGCCAAAAGTGGTACTTAAGGACCGTCAACAACTCCCCCACACTTAGCTCTTTGCTCGTCTCAAGTAAAGTAAGAGCGTAAGGCGGGAGCACAACCCTCATGGAATAGGGCAGGCATACAAGTTATTCCAAGCCATACCAAATACTTGTGGACTTTTTAAGTGTCTACCATGCATCCTTGGGCATTTCAGGAGTGGAACGATCAGGATTTGGTTCCGCGTAGCTTTCCATCTTGAGACACTTAGGGGTGTTGCGAGATTTTCAAAAGAAAAACACAGCCTTTACTCCTCAAATGATTCTCTCATACCACTCATTGTGTATGATTCCTCACCAAGGCTAGGAATTGCCTTTGTCTCATCCTACCTTTACAGGCTTTTTGTGGAGCTTTTGGGTAGGGATATGAGAGCGGCATGTTTGCATTAGTTATGTTGCAAAGTCAAAGAGTGGATCCATGGAGAGATCAAGTCATACAAGCAGATCAAGATGTGCATGTGTATGGATGAGCGAAGTGTACTCCGTGTTGTTTTATCTCTTTTTGATCTCATTTTGAGAACATGGCCCATGCTTATTTTCTTTCTTTTTCTTTTTCCTCATTTTCCATCATCCCATTGATTTATGAGTTTTTCTTTCCTTTTTTTCTTCATTCTTTGCATGGCCATATCTCTTTTTTTTTCTTTTGATTGAGAGAGAATAAATCAACACATTTTGTGGAGTATTTATTTTTGTGGATGGAAGGATGAAATAAAAAGATGCTAGCTCCCAGTGTAGGAGTGTAGCATGTCGTAGTGTGTGTACGTGATATTGATCAAACGAGTATGAAATGCTTCTCTCTAGGGTCACACAATTTGACAAAAGCTCAAAGTGATAGCAAGCATCGTATGTGGAGGCTAATTCCAAGATAAATTTGTTTGGCTTTGGTAGGAATTTGCAATCATCATTGAGGAGTGCAAGACTATGAATTTGTAATTTTATAAAATAAAACCCAAGTACTCGATGCAGTGTAAGCAATGGTTCACCTTATCCAATCATATCACACCCGTCAACAACTTAGGAAAGCATGGGGTCCTATGGAAAGATTGACCACAAATGGCAGGTAATGATGCGAGAAATAAAAGGCATGCATGTCGTCCATAAAAGGATTGAGTTGTTTTCGAGGAAAGTTTTGGAATTTAAATTTTAGTGAGTCAAATTTTAATTGATATTCGTTTATAACAGAAGATTTGACTCAAAAATTTTGAAGATCAGAGAAGTGAGAGTGGAGAGCAACGTGCAGGTAAAATATGGCGTAGAGGGGAGCCAGCCAGGGGTTGGCTGACCTGGCAGTGGCCCCTCTGGTCCTGATTTTTCTCGTGCTGGCTGCTTCTGCTCTGTTTGTTGGTGTGTTCGGGAGTCTCGGTTGAGTGCATATGAGGAAACTGCAGAAGGCTCCTCCACACTTGCTTATTGCCTTATTCTTAAAAATTGATTGAAACAAAATATGAAAACGAAGTACACTCTGCTAGTATGCAAACCCAGGGAGCCTAATCAATTGAAATTTAAACTAGCAGGCACATTACAATTGAAAAGGAATCATTGGAAAGGGAAATATGAAATCTAAAAGGGTAATGTACCTAGTTATTAGAAGGGGGCGGGAAATGCCTTCAAGGAGAGAAAAGGTGCTCCTTTCCCACAACCTTGAAGTAGCGGCGCATTTTGTTCTCAAAGCCTTCACACTCTTGGTTGAACTTATCCTTTACCTTAAAGAGCATGAGCTTTGTCTTGAATAATTCCTCGCGAAGATATGCATTCTCTTTACGGAGGTTTGCCGCGATGTTGAAGAGGCGAGTGTTGGAGATCTTTTTGGGTGTCTTTACTTTGCCTTCCTTATCTTCCCCTGCTGCCGCCTTGCGCTTCCTTTTTCCCTTGTTCAGGGTGGAGTTGATCGACTCATTCCCCTCCATTTATTGTAGGGCAAGTGGCTTGTAGCTCTCTCCGCCTCGGATGCCGTCAACCTTGAATCGCTCTTGGAGAGACCTGCCCTTCATGGGGTCGGTCTCCCGCTGTACTTGTGGTAGCCCGTGTTGCCCGCGGGAGTCTTCAAGGTTCCTACATACTTCTCTCCCTCCTCGGGATGCGGAGTAGTAGCGGGAGCCTTCTTGGTTGGCGTTTGCAAGCCAATTGCTCCCGTAGTAGGACGAGGAGCTGAAGACGAGGCGAGGTCTTTCCTCAAGACTTTCTTTGGCACCGGGGCCGAGTGTGGTGTCTTAGGACTGTTTGTGACGAGGGGAAGGATAGCTAAGGGTGAAATCACAATGGATTTGGCTTCCTCGATCTTTGGAAGGCTCAACCTTGAAACTCTAGAGCCTTTCGACACCACCATTGAGGAAGCCAAATCCATTGCGGTTTCACCCCTAGCTATCCTTCCTCCCTTAACAACATGGCCCCCCCTCTACCGGCTGACATCACCTTGTAGCCCCCCCCCCCCCCCCCCCCCAAGCCCCTCCTACACATTATTGGTAAAAAAAAGCTTGAAGCAATGGAGTTTCTAAGGGAGGAAGAAGAAACAAAGGGAGAGGAGGAGGGAAGAAGAAGAGGGACATGGAAGTTCAGAACCCCCCCCCCCCCCCCCCCTCTTGAGTTTTACTCTGGGTCCGACACTGAGAGCGTGCTAGAGAATTAACCCGGCTCAGCAGCTCGACCTAGACCTAATTTCTGATTGAGTTGATATTTCAGCTACCATTTAGTAGTTCTCTTAGTTACAGAAGCACCTTTGGCTCATCAAAATCATGGCAATCGACGGATTGATCTTCTTTTTCCTGCAAATTCATGAAATTATTCCTTTACGAATTTTCTTTTGTTCTCAGATCCATCACAAGAAACACGGGAGCTACGTTTTGGGAGAGCTTATGCAGCTTCAGTTTAGTTTAGTGCGCACGCTCTCGTGAGCCGGAAGCTCGTGTAAAGAAAGATGCCGCGCACGACGGCCACGCGGAGGCCACACCATGCCTCGCAAGGCCACGTGCACTCTACCTAACCAGCCACGCTAGCCAGGAGTATAAACAAACCAATCCTGCAGTGGCCTTCGGTCCGCGTGACGATCCATCGCCATGGGCTCGCCGGCACTATTCTTCTTCCTATGCCTTGCCGCCGTTCACGAGCTCCCCTTGGGCACGGCGACGGCTGCTCATCGGCACTCACAGTGCCTTGACAACCCACCGGACTTGACTCTGCGCGGCGGCGAGGCCGGCAAGGTCGTCAACGACCTCCCCGGTGGCTTCAGGGCCTACGTCACCGGCGCCTCCAGTTCCACCCGCGCCGTCGTCCTCGCCTCCGATTTCTACGGTTGGTACATCGATCCCATTCCCGATCCATACTACATTTCCGTTAATTGTCTCGTGTGGACGTGCATTCTAACAGGAATCTATTGTGCCTTGAATTCTTCAGGGTTCGAGGCACCGAAACTCAGGTACATATGTATCCTTCATTTTCGAATCATGAATTTTCGTTCCCTTCTTGTTCATGTTCTCTCCAATTTCATCTTTCAGAACCATTAGAAAAGTGTCCTACTATGTAGAGTAATACTGAGTATACATGAATAATTGTCCCAGTAAACTGTCCAATAGAAAAGCAGCTTCAGAATACGACTGCGTTTAAAATATACGCGCAAAAAAAGGGCTCTGTTCTTGCCTTCTTGGTCAAACAAGAGTTTGTCCGATTAAAGATACTTTGAGTGAACATACACTCAACTAACTTGCTTTTCTTTTTCCTTGATGTTACTTGTTTTATAGACGGATAGCCACCTGTAACTACAATAGACATAAAAGCATTACAAATTTACAATTTATTAAGCATAAATGTTAGACAGAGGGCTATAGTAGATGCGCTTAAAAAATAAACATATTAGAAGCGCAGCTTCAGATGAGTCAAAGACAGTTCCAGGGGCAGCTATGACCGAATATTTGTCGGTTGGATGCTCGAGGGGTTTTCTATGTTTTTCAGGTCCCCTAACATTGTTGAACCACTACTTATTTTCTGAATCCTGCAGGCTCTCTTGCATTGTTGAAACAGTACTTATTTGTAAAGATAGCGATCACATTATCCTCTCAGAATATCCTGCGGACTGTGGACAAAAGGAACAAGTTTAAATAATTGATAGTGTACTTAATAGCCTTACGAGATATGCCCATCATAGTCCAGATAAGCAGAGACAGTGTATACACTCTGTATCATCAAAAGGGCAGCATGCATATCTCAAAAAACAATGCAAAATCTAGGATGATTTTCAGTGGTCCCACCAAAATGAACACCATAAAACATATTTTGGAAAATCCATCGATTAAATATCCATGAGAAAAATAAGATAAACTCATGTCACATCGATTACAAACAAATTTTACTTCTGTTTTTAATATTTGAATCATGGTGACTCTGTTTTCAATTAAACTAACTGTACCTTGTGCTTAATCCAAGAAAACTTTGCCATGTATATGAGATAGGCTGTGATATGTGTAGGGGTTTATGAAGTACAAAAAAAAAAAAAACTGCACCACACCTTTCTATTGATTTAGTTAAAATCTGATTTTGATGGATGTTTCATAATGCAGCAAGATAGCTGATAAAGTCGGCGAGGCTGGGTATTTTGTCGTGGTGCCTGATTTCTTCCATGGTGATTATTACAACACAAGTAAAAATGTTACAGAATGGATGAACTCTCACTCCCCGGTCAGTTCTATTCACTTCCCATTATTTTTATATTCCTTTATATCTTTGGGTACTTGCTAAAACTTTATGTAATGAAGGATAAGTCTTTTTTTGTGAGGGTAACAATTAGCTATCGTATAGTGCAAAATATGATGCAAACAACTGATCGATAGTCCAACTAATCGATTTCAATTCGAATCATACAGATCAAAGCTGCTGAAGATGCCTAGCCACTGATTGCTGCTTTGAGAAAGGAAGGAAAGTCTGTTGGAATTGGAGGCTATTGCTGGGGTGGTAAGCGAAATCCAAGGCAATTGCTTTAAATCCACATGTTTATCAGCTACAATTTAATCATTTTCAGAAATATTTCTTTGACCAATACACAAATAATATTGATGTTCACCCTGCTGCTGCCTAATTGACAGGAAAATTTGGCGTTGAGATGGCTAAAACTCATGATGTTAGGGTGGTTAGCATGTCTCATCCTGCAAGAGTGACTGTTGATGATATGAAAGGTGTGTGCTCCTTTCCCTGTGGTTGCAACCTCGCAGTATGGTATGCATATCATTTGGACTTTGGGTGGTATATTGCATACAAATGTACTTGTACGTGGACTAACTATGTTCATCTGAAATTCAGAGGTAAAATGCCCGATTGAAATCCTTGGAGCCCAGAATGACACAACTACGCCTCCAAAACTAGTGTACCAATCTGTGCATGTCTTGCGTCAAAGACGAGAGGTGAGTTCTCCTGCTGATCTGCATATAACAGACGTCCTTGTTAAAATGTGTGCTGCTGCTCTACTCGTGTAAATTTTTTTACTTATGTGTTGTTTGAGTTGTAGTCCCTTGTGAAAACCATCTTCAATTTTTTTGTCCAAGTATGTACTAATGAAAAAAATTTATAACCAATACACAACAGTGTCCTTATATCATGATTAATCTATGTTCTAGCATGCCTATAGCTAACCACTTGGGCTGTGTTATAAGGGCCTCCCCAGGCCCGGTCCAAGCACGGCCCCGAACCTTGGTCAACGGGCCCGCAGCCGGTTAAGGGCCGTGCTTGGGCCTAGGAGCAGGCCTGTCGGGCTGGCACATCACGGCATGATCCGTTGAGCCCGTCATTCGGGCTGTGCTACACGCGCCCGACACGGCCCGTTTTGGCCTGATTTTATTTTAAAAAAAATTGAACACATTGGAAAAACGATTTCTTTATCATTGAGACGGCCCGACACGTTAAGCCCGTGGCCCGTTAAGACCGTTTAAAATCGGTTGTGCCGTGCTTGGGCCTAGGCGCAGGCCCATCGTGTCAGCACGGCATGGCCCGTTAACCAGGCGGGCCATGCTGGCCTGTTAAGAAAACAGCTCGTTCCATGACGGGCTTGAGCCGTGCCAGCCCGGCCCGGTCCATTGGCCAGCTATAAGCATGCCCAAAGTTTTGCATTAAGGACATTATTTACATATTAGAAAAATGTAATCCTAGAGAGTTTTTTTTAAAGGTTAATCCTAGAGAGTTTTATCAAGCAGTTATGTGAGGCTCACAGGACATTATTTACATAATAAAAATGTAATCCTAGAGAGTTTTTTTTAAGGTTAATCCTAGAGAGTTTGATCAAGCAGTTATGTGAGGCTCACAGGACATTATTTACATAAAAAAATGTAATCCTAGAGAGTTTGATCAAGCAGTTATGTGAGTTTGATCAAGCATTTAACGTTCTTGCTGCAGGTACCCTACTTTGCCAAGATCTTTCCCCAAGTTGCCCATGGATTTGCCTGCCGCTATAATGCCTCCGACCCATTTGCTGTTAAAACAGCTGAGCAAGCTCTTGCGTACATGTTTGACTGGTTCGGTAAATACTTGAAGTGATGAAGATTACCAGTCTACAACACATGCTTGGAGTTCCCCACGACAGTGGAAATTGAATGATAGAAGTATACAATAATACGTAAACTTGCACATGAGCCACACAAATATTATATCTTTTCTCCTACCTCTTGTTAAGTGTCGTCTTTCCTCACTTTTAAATTCTACTACATTCCAAAGCACAAGCTACTCGCCCTTCTTGTGCATGTATGTGCGGCTGTGTGCTCAACGCTTACATTATTTCAAAATTACTTTGGGTTTCTGTGGTCTGGTTTCATCTTATATGGACCATTTTGCATATTATGTTTGAGTAGAAGACTACCGCATCTAGTTTCTTTTGTCTTTCCGTAATCTTCCCGCACTGGCTTATGTATTGAGAAAAGACCGTACCATTGTGCATAGCTTATTCTAAAAGATTACGCAAACATAACATGCTAAATATAGGATTTGAAACTTTTTTCTGCAAGATAAGACAAGATAATTCCTGATTTGTATCAATGATAAACTTGTATAAAGTTAGTGTGCCATGGCAGATGGCGTGCCCCAACGAATTGGTTCATGAGATTTTCTTTTATTTTGGCAAAAGAGGCCCTAAGGAATCTTATACTTGAATTATATTAAGGAAAACAAAAAAATCATTATGGATAATGCCAAAGAAAATAAGAAAATAAAATCAAAGTTGAAAAGACACCTCAACAATCAAAACCATGAAGATCTAGAAAAACCCTAATTGCGTATTGGATTTGAATACTGCTACGATGATTGTTGTCCCAAAGAATGGATCCATTAGAAAATCTTAAGAAACGTCGGAGGGGGCATGCTCCAACGTTGATGCAGATCTGCTCCAACCGTTGACACAACCGTACCCCTCAAAAGTCACGGATGAAACGATGAGAGATGAACAAAAGGCCAGAGTACAACTATTCCAAAGAGCATCGTCGTCGACTCTGCTTAGATGAGAACACCATGGATATAAATCCCATGGAAGAAATCACCAGGCAAGGAAACAACACAAAAAGATCTTTTTCATCATCATGCTAATAGGCGAAGAAGATAGGTGGATTAAGTTATTTTAGGCAAAAGAAAAATACTAGATCTACTAGAGAGATGGATCCCTACTCCCCCTTCTCATCACTAGCAGATAGTCGAAGAGGAAAAGGGAGGGGGCAGAGGGTACAGCGGCTAGGGTTTCAAAGAAGATTTCGATGGACATTATAAAATAGGGGAATTTTTTCATGGAGAATTTTTTCATGGAGCCTGTTTAACGATGCCTCTAAAATAGGGGAAGATATATTCAAAATACTTTTCTATTGTTGGTTTTGTAGATTCCCATGCTTATAGATGGAAACATAAATGAATTTGATACAATATATTACAAAATCTTGGATGTGACATACCAAAAGGAAACTCTTATAAGATTCTCAAAACAAATAGTCTGGATAAAACAACCCGAGCTACATAGCCGGATGTAAACATGGTTAAAGACAACAATAAAATAATCTAGGTTTCCAGAATATATGTATCCAGCAATAGAAAATGATAAAGTTTCTTCTACTGATATAAATTATGAAGAAACATTATGAATGACTAGACCAATCACCCAAAAAATGTGTACGGTTGGCAACATGCTGCCCATAAGGTCCGGTGGTGAAATCATCTGGAAGCATGGTGTGCATGGGTATATGTTTCATGGTATGTGGTGATGGCCTTCTTGTTTCCTTGGCATCTTCAACCATCCGGAAAACCTTCTCATCAACCATGTGTTTTACTGCAATAAGATCATTTTCAAACTGCATTAACTCGTCTAGACCTAACATCTCATCCTCAGCCATCAAACGTTGCATCACATGTCCTGAACTCTCCTTTTTTTTTTTTTTTTGAACGGAACTACAGCAAGGGAGGCCCCTACTGTGTGATTTTTATTAAATAAAAAGAGAACAAAAGAAAGTTCACTGTACAGAGAGAAAAAGCAAAACAGGACTATATTTACAACAGGGCCTGAAGCCAGTCATTGAAAACTTGAAGCTCAGTGTCTTTGAGACGGTGTCCTTGGAGATTGCATTCATCTTTGAAATTTCTCTTCCAGGACTGAAAACTTGGGTTTTGGCGTTCAAAAATTTTTCCATTTCTTTGCTTCCAGATGTTCCAAGCTGTTATGATGAGTATCTCCATGAAAAAGGAACCTTGGAAATTTGTCTTAGCTTCCATGATCATGTTGAAGAAGGATAGGCCAAAGTTCCAGTGGATACCTACTTCTTCCCAGCACTTTATACTAAAGGGGCAAGCAAAGAAAAGATGCAGAGCAGTTTCTTCTACACAGCCTTGACAAAGGACACATCCATAGTTATTGCCTTCAACCTTGTGCTTCTTTCGTCTAAGGATATTTCTTGTATTCAGTCTATCCATGATTAGAAGCCATGAGAATACCTTGAGTTTCATGGAGCATTTTGTCGTACCCCATTTCTGGAGCACCAGTGCATACCGTACCAGTCCCTGGATCAGACGTTGATACGAACACTTTATACAGACTGATATCACAGAGTCATCACTTACATAAATATTACCGAGTCTCATACAAGCCTTCATACATAAAAGGTCTTACAACAAACGGCCAAAGGCCACTTTAATACAACAAGCATCAAGCAGGTGGGCTGCAACAGCAGAACCACTTAAATACTACTACAGCGGAAGTCGGAAGCGGTACTAGCACAGGCATCTTGAGTGTAGACGGAACCCTACTCTCCATCACCATCCTCCTGATACTCAGGTTCCTCATCTGAATGATTAAGGCAAGGGTGAGTACATAAGGTACTCAGCAAGTCCTAACAGCAAGTGGTATGAGTATGCAAGGATATTATCAAAGGATAGGCCGAGGGTTTAGTATTTGGGCGGAAAGCCAGTTTTATGCAGGGGGTTGTTTGTAAAACAAAGCAGTTCGCAAACTACTAATCAAGATTATCATTGAGGATTAGTGGGGTTGTTTGGCCCTGGGGGAGACAAAGTCCATCCCGCCAGTTCCCACATTTTAATGCTGGCAGGAAACCAGCACACGGTTCCACACCGGAGTATTCCAAAAACACACCAAGGAAGTTACTCACACCGTTAAACTAATCAATGTGTGGCACAAGCTTTCGCGTTGCCCATTACCGTGGAACACGGCTATCATGATAGATTTGTAACTCTGCAGAGGTTGTACACAATTCCCCACAAGGCATGCCAGCCCTTCCCATCGTCATGGATTGGACAGACACACTAATGGTCTCGTACCTACTTGGTGTCACCACGGCACCACCACGGAAATACTGCAACCAGGGGCTTCACAATATCATCATTATCATGTAGAAGGCCTGAATAAACACCATATGCCGGATCCCGACGCCTGCCATGTCGAGTCTTCTCCTGGCTTCCGCCGCAACTCCTGCCCTCCAGGTGGGTACCGGGTGAACACTATAGTAGGGTGTGGTTCCAAACCTTTCCCATTCAAGGCATGTGGTTGTACGAGAGGTGCTAGGCAAGGCGGCACATGAACCGGTCCTTATACGACCGAAGCAAGCATCTTCAATAGCTATCCTCAAAGGAGTAATCGCATCCCAGAGATAGGCCTCCCCACTGAGGACTACCTCGCCTGCTCCCGCCAGAAGTATCCCCACTATGGATTGCCATTATCACTAGTATATAGTACCATCCCACATTTCATATTCACACACACACTCCACCAAACACACACCAATTTTACACCAAAAAGTATGTATAGCAAGATTAATTAAGTACACATGTAATAAGTCCTAAGCGGCATATTATTTCAGCATATCATTAAAGAATTTAATGATAGTGAATCCTAGGTCTAACAAGGAATCAGGGTAAGCAAGGTCAAGATATGGCAATCGACAGTACTTAGGATCATACTAGGCATTTAAATCACACTTTAACATCATGCACATTTTATTTCTATACTGGGCTCTAAGTCGGATATTTGCGAAATATAGGAACATCATGATCAAAGGGGTTAGAACTTGCCTTCACCAAAGTCTTCTTCTTCTAAGTCCTCGTAATCCGGATCCTCCGCTCCTTCCTCGAAGACTTGCTCCTCTGCTGAGTGCAAACAGCGATCGAATTAAACTACCGATCAAACAATTGAACTAGCAAGCAAGTAAATCAAACGAAGACCAAAAAGCGACCATCAACATAGGGCTTTGGTAACAACAATTAGTTCACGATTTTAGATGAATTTTGGTGGAAGAATCACCAAAATTAGAGCTAAGATGAAAAAGATATAGATTTTACGAGTTTGCAACATAGGAAATAATTAGGATTAAGCTAAGTAATTAATCATAGACATAATCCTAATTATTATGGAGTAAACAAGTGTTGCAAAATGATTAGGGATTAATCTAGTATTTTTAGGAATTTTTGGGAATTTTTCTGATAAAGGAAAGTGCTCGAAATAACAGGCTGTGTACACTATCTGTGTGGATTTAGCAATTTCCTAGAGACTGTGTGGCTGACAGGTGGGCCACTGGGGTCAGGTTCACTGTGACCCACTGTTTCATGGACTAGGTCCAAAGAGCTATGGACCGGAGGTGGCATGAGTGTGTGGTCCACGGTGCACCGCGCCCGTGGACGCGTGCTGACGCGGCAGGGAGACCGGGTCGCCGTGGGCCCGGGCATTGACGTGGCACGCCACGTCGGATGATGACACAGCACGGCCAGGGTGCGTCGGAGTGGTGAGCGCGCGCGGCGGCGCCTCGCCGGAAACCTCACCGGCGGCGGCTACAGAGCACGGATGACGAAGCGGTGAGCACCTACGGCTTCTACGCGCGGAGGCGGAGCGAGGGCTGCTTGGTGGTGACGTCGCGGGGCACCGGAGGGACGGCGAGGGCTCGCCGGAGACGGCGGTGTGCGGCTGCGCGTGAGGGGAAAGGCGCTTGCATGCGGGCTCGCGTGCGTTTATGCGGCTGTGCGCGTGCGCGTGAGTGCGCCGCGCGCGGTGCGCGCCTCAGCACGGCCAGGCGTGGCCGGGAAGCCTGCCGGCGACGAGGTCGCGCGGCGGCTGGTGGCGGCGCTCGACGCGGAGCACGCGCCCGTGCGCTGGGAAGGAAGAGAAGGGGCGCAGGAGAGAGAGGAGAGCATGGGGAAGCTCACCGTGGGCTCAAGGAAGGCGGGGAGACGTCGGGGACGGCTTGGCGACGTGCGAAGTCACCGGAGTCCTAGCCCGCCGTGCTCGCCATGGCTCCGCACCTCAACTGCAAGAGCAAGAGGTGCGACGAGGTTAGCCAGAGCTTGGCGGAGCTAAGGGAAGGAGAAGAAGAGGCAGAGCTTCACTGGTTGCTCGCCGGAACGTCGTCAATCGGGTCGCCAGAGTCGGGGGAGGAGATGGGGAAAAAGTGGAATTGGAGCTCCTCGGTGGTAGTGGAGGTGATTTGAGCGCGGGAGAGAGAGGAGGGGCGCAGCGCGGAGCTCTGCGGCTTTTATAGGCGGCCGCGGAGCGAGCCGTGGGGCGCCGGCTCGCGGTGGTGGTCGTCGGCTCGGTCCGCGCCCGTGCAATCCGACGCGACGGCAGCCAGAGGGAGGACGGTGCCCGCGTGCGCGGTGACGGGTGCGCGGGACGGCCACAGCGCGAAGGAAGCGACGGCTGCGGAGCTGGCTGACGTCGAGGGGCAGAAGCTCGCTGGCTTTTGTCGACGGTCAGACTGGGAAGTTAGGCGCGTCGCAGCGGAGTTGGCGGACGGGACGAGGCGACGGGACGGAGCGACAGGGCGCGCGTGAGCGTGACGCGGCGGGCTGTAGCGCGACGTGACAAGGCGCACCGGCCGGCATGGGCGCGCCTGGCGCGGTGGCAGGAGGTGGGAGACGACGCTGACAGGTGGGGCCCACCTGTCAACGGCTCAGCGCGACGGAGCGGGCTGACTTGGCTGCTGGGCCGGCGAGAGGGGAGGAGCTGGGCCGCGGGCTGCGCGAGGGGAAGGGGAGAAAGGGAAAAGGGAGTGGGCCGCGGGGAAGAAAAGGATGAAGGCGGCCCAGGAGGGAAAGAAAAGATTCAAACATTTCCAGAAATTTTCTAGGATTCAAATTTGAATGAAATTCAAATTTGAAAAAGAAGTAAAACCAAATGAACACATAAATAAAATCAGAAAATTCCAAATATGCACATGGTGGTGTTTGATGCACATTTAAAATTCGAAATTTTAAATTTGGCATGGAATTGACTTCTACTTTGATTGAATTTCGTTCAAATTTGAAAAAGTTCAAATTTTTAGTGACTTTTCAGCATGGGCAAAACACAGGGTGTTACAAACCTACCCCACTTAAACCGAATCTCGTCCTCGAGATTCAGGCTCTTCCTCGAACAGGCAGGGAAACTCCTTCTTGAGATTATCCTCACGTTCCCAGGTACCCTCTGCTTCTGTGTGATTATTCCATTGCACTCGGCAAAACCGTATGGCATTTCTTCTTGTTAACCGAGTGGCAACATCCAAAATCTTGATGGGCCTCTCCTGGTAACGGAGATCCGGTTGGAGATCCAATACTTCCGGTGGTACTATCTCTTCTGGAACTCTCAAGCATTTCTTCAACTGTGAGACGTGGAAGACATTATGGATGTCTGACATTTCTTCGGGGAGCTCGAGGCGGTAAGCTACTACTCCAATCTTCTTGAGTACCCTGAAAGGTCCAATATAT
Source organism: Eragrostis curvula (assembly GCA_007726485.1). Classification (NCBI taxonomy): domain Eukaryota; kingdom Viridiplantae; phylum Streptophyta; class Magnoliopsida; order Poales; family Poaceae; genus Eragrostis; species Eragrostis curvula. The sequence goes on from RWGY01000005.1 coordinate 1,519,078, forward strand.
CTGGGTGCCAACTTTCCTCGGACCCTGAACCTTCTGGTACGTCGTATTGGTGATACCTTGAGGTATACATAGTCTCCTGCTTCAAAGCTCAAATCTCTGCGACGGGTATCTGCATAGCTTTTCTGCCTGCTCTGGGCTGCTTTCAGATTCTCCCTGATTAGAGCTACCTTCTCTTCGGCATCTTTAATGATTGCCGGTCCAAAGAAAGATCGCTCTCCCACTTCTGACCACATCAGAGGTGTTCTGCACTTTCTGCCATAAAGAGCTTCAAAGGGTGCCATTTGTAGACTGGCCTGATAACTGTTGTTATAGGAGAATTCTGCAAAGGAAAGACTTTTCTCCCAATCCTTTCCATAGGCTAGCACACATGCTCTTAACATATCTTCCAGGATTTGATTGACTCTTTCAGTCTGTCCATCTGTCTGCGGGTGATATGCGGAGCTATAATCCAACTTAGTTTTCAACAGTTTGTGCAGACTTTGCCAGAACTTTGAGGTAAACTAGGTCCCTCTATCTGAGACTATTCTGCTCGGAACTCCATGCAACTTGAGTATGTGATCCACATACAACTGAGCATACTTGTCTCCTCTGTAGACTGTCTTGACAGGTATGAAGTGTGCAACCTTCGTCAGACGGTCCACTATTACCCATATTGAATCATTCCCTTTTTGGGTGCGGGGTAAACCCACGATGAAATCCATGCTAATCTCATCCCATTTCCACACGGGAACATGTAGTGGTTGCAACAATCCTGCGGGTCTCTGATGCTCTGCCTTAACTTTGCTGCAGATATCACATCGGGCAACGAACTCTGCTATATCCTTCTTCATTCCTGACCACCAGTACTTCGTTTTCAGATCCAAGTACATCTTGGTGCTTCCTGGGTGAATGGAGTAAGCGGAGTTGTGGGCTTCATCCGAAATGAACTGCTGATACCCACCATTTTTGGGTACACAGATTCGATCTTTGTACCATAAGGTACCTTGGTCATCTACTCTGAATCCGGGTGCTTTATCCATTCCGGTTTTGGCTTTGAGATCAAGTATCTCCTCATCATGCACTTGGGCTTTTCGGATTAGATTTCCCAAAGTTGGTCCCACACACAGGTTGCTTATCTGGCTTGACTGGGTGCAATGAAGATTTAGCTGCTTGAACTCTGCCAGTAACTCAGGTCTTCTCTTATGTAGCTTGATGTTGTTGCAGTGAGCCTTGCGACTCAGTGCGTCTGCAACTACATTGGCCTTTCCGGGGTGATACTGTATATCCAGATTGTAATCTTTGATCAACTCTAACCACCTTCTTTGTCTGAGGTTTAAGTCTGACTGTGTAAAGATGTACTTCAGACTCTTATGATCTGTGAAGATTTCACATTTATTTCCAATCAGATAGTGCCTCCAGATCTTTAGAGCGTGAACAACTGCTGCTAGCTCTAGATCATGGGTTGGATAGTTCTGCTCATGAACCTTCAGCTGCCTTGATGCATAAGCCACTACTCGTCCATCTTGCATTAACACACAACCCAAACCTTGTCGAGATGCGTCGCAGTATACGACAAAATCTCAATATATATCCGGTAGGGTTAGCACTGGGGCTGTTGTCAACCTTCTCTTTAGCTCTTGGAAACTTTTCTCACAGGCTTCTGTCCACTTGAATTCTTTTTCTTTCTGAGTCAGGGCAATCATTGGTCGGGCTAGCTTGGAGAAACCTTCTATAAATCTGCGGTAGTAACCTGCTAGTCCAAGAAAACTTCGGACTTCTGTTACATTTGTGGGTTGCTTCCAGTTGGTAACTGCCTCAACCTTTGCTGGGTCTACTGCAATGCCTTTTTCAGTCAAGATATGACCAAGGAAAGCGACTTCTTTTAACCAAAACTCACACTTGCTGAACTTGGCATACAGCTCATGTGCTCTTAACTTCTCAAGTACAATTCTCAGGTGTTGTTCATGTTCCTCGGCGCTCTTAGAGTAGATCAAAATGTCGTCAATGAAAACAACGACAAACCGATCTAATTCTTCCATGAAGACCTTGTTCATCAGATTCATGAAGTATGCTGGTGCGTTGGTGAGTCCAAAGGGCATCACTGTAAACTCATACTGACCATAGCGGGTGACAAAGGCTGTCTTGAGTATATCTCCTTCTCGAATCTTCAGTTGGTAATACCCTGATCTCAGGTCAATCTTGGAGAAGAACTTGGCTCCCTTCAACTGATCAAACAAGTCATCGATCCTGGGCAGTGGGTACTTGTTCTTGATAGTGACTTCATTGAGTGAACGGTAGTCAATGCACATTCTGAGACTGCCATCTTTCTTCTTGACAAACAGAACTGGTGATCCCCATGGTGAGGAGCTTGGTCTTATGAAGCCTTTCTCTTGTAATTCTGCTATCTGCTCTTTCAATTCTGCTAACTCATTAGCTGCCATCCGGTAAGGTCTTTTGGCTATTGGGGAGGTTCCGGGAATGAGATCAATGATGAACTCTATGTCTCGGTCCGGTGGCATTCCAGGTAATTCATCTGGGAAAACGTCTGGGTACTCACAGACGACTGGTACTTCCTCCAGTGGTGCGGTTTCCAGACTGCATACCATCGGGATAGCCTTCACTCTCCTTGGCTCACATTCCACCTTAATACCTTGATGGTTTACTAAGGAGACTTTCCTGGTATCACAGGCTATATTGCCCTGATGTTTGCTCAACCAGTCCATTCTAAGGATAACATCTATTCCGGCTGACTGGAGAACTATTAAGTTTGCTAGGAATACTACCCCACTTAAAAGAATTTTAACCCGGGGACATCCCAACAAACACTTGATTTCCGCTCCAGGAGAGCGTGTTATCAGTGGTTGTTTGCGCAAAACAGTTGGAAAACCATGTGCAGCAACAAACCTTGAGGATATGAACGAATGCGAAGCTCCAGAATCAAACAAAACTGTTGCAAGGGTGGAGTTGACAAGGTACTCATCGAGAACAACATCTGGTGCCTCTTCAGCTTCCTGGGTGTCAATGTGGTTGACTTTGCCTCGACCGAAGGTCTGATTGTTCCTTCGCTGCTGTCCTGGGGGTTGTTGTCCACCACGTCCGACTCCTGACACTGCAGTTCTGGTGTTGCTTTGCTGATGAGACTGAGCTGGAGCTTGATTCTGGTTCATATAAGGGCACTTGGCAATCATGTGACCTGGTTCACGGCAGTTGAAGCATGTTCTCTTGTCACTCTGCGCTGGCTGCGCGACACTGGCACTGCTTCTCTGCTGGCTGCTGGGATTTTGGTTGCGGTAAGAGGATGCTGCATTCTGCTGGTTTGATGATGAGGCCCTATACTGCATGGTTGGCTGGTACCTGGGCTTCTGAGAGAAGTTGCTTCTTGATCTCTGGTTTCTTTCCTGCTGCCTGAACTTCTGAGCGTTGAATTTGCGCTTCCTGTCACTCTCGATGTGAGAACGTGCGTCTTCTAGAAGAATGGCACGGTTCATCAGAGTGTTGAAGTCTGGATAGATGTGAGTGACCAACTGCATCTTCAGACTAGGACTCAGTCCCTTCTTGAAGCGGTCCTGCTTCTTCTTGTCGGTGTTCACATCCTCAGGTGCATAACGCGCAAGCTTCATAAACTTTCTGATGTACTGGTTCACAGTCATGGCTCCTTGCTTCAGTGAGCGAAACTCATCTGCTTTCATGTCCATGATACCCTCAGGGATGTGGTATCTTCTAAATTCTTCCTGGAATTCATCCCAAGTGATAGCCTCGGGATCCTCTGTAGCTTCTCGGTAGTTGTCCCACCACTCACTGGCTGCCCCCATGAGTTGGTGCGATGCCAGAAGGACTTTTTCTCTGTCATTGGCGTTCACAACCTGAAGCTTCTTAGCGATTCCTCTCAACCAATCATCTGCTGCCAGAGTGTCTTCTTCGGCATTCTTAAAGGTCCGTGGTCTGAGTCTCATGAATTCTGACATCTTGGTCTGGGGACCTGGTGCACGGTCAAGAAGTCCTTGAGCAATGATTTCCATCAGACGTGTCTGGTTGTCCATCACAGTGACAAGGTTAGTGACAGGCGGGTTGGGCAAGGGTCCATGTCGTCCACCTCGCCTACCTCTGCCACGGTTCTGATTTCCTCCACCTCGGTTCTGGTTTTGTTGATGACCTTCACCTTCATCATGGCCTTCCTGGTCATTCTGGTTGTCCTGTTCGTTCTGATTGTCCTGGTTGTTCTGATTGTTCTGGCTTGCCTCATCTTCTTGGTCATGGCCTCCAATTCTGCCTCCACCTCTGCCACGCTGGTGGTTGACTCTACCTCTCCCACGTCCACGTACACCGCCCTGTCCTGGGGCATCCTCGTCGTGTGCAACTTGACGCTCACGACGCTGCCGTATTCGGGCGGACTGCCTTGCAGGAGGCATCTGTTAAGTTGACAGAGGATTGCGAAAGGTGAGAACAAGTCGAGGTTGAACAAGCCGGGACTAGGTAACAAGACAGGAACACAAGATTTGCTAACACACAAACAGTAATATCCAGCATCATTACAACATTACAGCATACATAAACATCATAACAAAGTTCGATCATACATACACAAGCCCTTACACAGGAGGACTTGACGGCTACACTAAACAACAGGACTCGACAACATGGTACTCTAGGATACAACGACACACAACTGCTGGACTAGATACAGACTGTTAGCTGCTACACTACAGGTACAAGCACTGCTGCCTCAAGTGCTGCTGGTGACTGACTCCAACTGGGGTAGCTGCTCCTCAGTACTGGTCATAGCCGTGGTCCCTGCGCCACGCACGGTACAGGTCGTAGGGGTCACTCCACTCCTCGTGGGCACGAAGAAGCTGGTAATACTCGAAGAGGTCTGTGTCTCCGAGCATCTGCGGGGCCTGCGGTGGAGCTGCTGGGTAGTGCTGAGCTGTGGGTGGTGCAAGAACTGGCTGGTACGAAAACAGCGGTCCAAGTGCAACAAGTGCTAGCGGGTGCTGAGCTGCTGGAGGTGTCACAAGAGCTAGCTGGTGACCTGCTGGTAGTGCTGGCTGCTGCTGAGCAGGGGGAGCAAACAGTGCAGGCGGCTGCTGAACTGAGACGTCAGCAGGTGCTGGCTGCTGCGGCGCCGGAGGGTCGACTACCACAGGCTGGTCGTCACTGACTGGCACAAAGTTGACCACGCCTTGGTCCTCGTCCTCCTCCATCTCTAGCATGTACTGAGGGACGTAGCCCTCGAGTACTGGGAAGTTGTCCTCGTCCATCGAGTCCGAGTAGTCACTGCCGGGGTCTGTCGGGTAGTCCATCTCGTGCTCGGTCTCAGTGTCCTCCTCACCCTGCAGAGGGTCCTCTAGTAACTCTAGCTCGGGGTCGTCCTCTGCCATCTGGGCATCCTCCTCCTCGGAGGGCTCCTCGTCGGACTCTGACAGAAAGCCGTAAGCTGGTGCGGGAGCTGGAACTGGTGCAACCTCTGGGGACACTGGAGCTGGTGCAACCTCTGGAGAGGCTGGGGCTGGTGCAACCTCTGGAGAAGCTGGGGCTGACTGCGGCGCTCCTCCTGACGGTCCTGCACCTCCTGAGTCCTCACTGTCACTGGAGTCTCCCTCTGAGTCTGTCGGGCAAGCGTAGTGCAGGTAGCGCCTGGGACCTCCGATCCTCGGAGTGAACCTGCGACGGGGTCCTGCTCCAACCTGGTGAAGTCTCACGTAGCAGCGGTCGACCTCTCTGATGAGGTACAGAGCGTCCTCCTCCCAAAGGCCCATAGCTGCCTCGAGGGTGGACTGAATCTGTGCCTGCTCTGTCTGGGACTCGGTGAGCTGGGTCTAAAGCTGTGCAAGCTGTGACTGGGCTGCTGCGAGCTGGGCCTGAACCTCTGTGAGCTTCTGCGTGTCCTCATCCCACATCTGTGCAGTCGACTCGAGGACGTGCGCTGTCTGTGTGGACTGTGCCTGGACCTCTGCAAGCTGAGTCTGGGTCTGCTGGAGCTGCTCCTGGAGATCTCTCTCTCTAGTCTCTGCTGCCTCAGCCCTGGTGATACTGCTCTCGAACCCTCTCTGGCGTGACTCGAACATACTGTCCATGGCCATGATGTACCAAGCTGACGCTACCACAGTGGGGTCCTCCTCACGCTGGTCTGGTCCCTGTAGAGCACTCAACCTGTGCTGCCACTGTGCCTCGGTGTGCTCGTACAGCGGAAAGTAGCGGCACGGGGTGTCGCGTACCTCCTCCTCGTGGCGCTGACAGAAGAGTAGCAGGGTCTTGCGAGCTGCAATCTGGTGGGCGTCTCCGGACTGGGTGCCGAAAGCTGTCACTGTCAGGGGCTCCAGGTCTGGGCGTGTACGCGGCTGAAGAACTATCACCTGCACCTCGCAGTACTGGGTGCCGTCCTGGACAAAGCTGAGAGAGCGGTACTCCGGGCGTTCGGTGTAGCCGAACCTCTGCAACGCTTCCCACAGGAGAGTGGGGAAGCCTGAAACGCCGATCTGGTAGCTGCGGGTCCACCCGTCGTCTAGCTGCTGGTCCTTCATCTGTTTCAACAAAAGTTGAAGATGGGTAAGTACAAAGTAACAAAACAATTTGTAAAGTAAATACGGGACTGAGAGTAAATTTTGTAATATAGTTTATATATATAAAATATCACTCTCTCACAATCGTTTTCAGCCTAGGGTCCATCTTACGGTCAAGCATGGCTCTGATACCACTCTGTCGTACCCCATTTCTGGAACACCAGTGCATACCGTACCAGTCCCTGGATCAGACACTGATACGAACACTTTATACAGACTGATATCACAGAGTCATCACTTACATAAATATTACCGAGTCTCATACAAGCCTTCATACATAAAAGGTCTTACAACAAACGGCCAAAGGCCACTTTAATACAACAAGCATCAAGCAGGTGGGCTGCAACAGCAGAATCACTTAAATACTACTACAGCGGAAGTCGAAAGCGGTACTAGCACAGGCATCTTGAGTGTAGACGGAACCCTACTCTCCATCACCATCCTCCTGATACTCAGGTTCCTCATCTGAATGATTAAGGCAAGGATGAGTACATAAGATACTCAGCAAGTCCTAACAGCAAGTGGTATGAGTATGCAAGGATATTATCAAAGGATAGGCCGAGGGTTTAGTATTTCGGCGGAAAGCCAGTTTTATGCAGGGGGTTGTTTGTAAAACAAAGCAGTTCGCAAACTACTAATCAAGATTATCATTGAGGATTAGTGGGGTTGTTTGGCCCTGGGGGAGACAAAGTCCATCCCGCCAGTTCCCACATTTTAATGCTGGCAGGAAACCAGCACACGGTTCCACACCGGAGTATTCCAAAAACACACCAAGGAAGTTACTCACACCGTTAAACTAATCAATGTGTGGCACAAGCTTTCGCGTTGCCCATTACCGTGGAACACGGCTATCATGATAGATTTGTAACTCTGCAGAGGTTGTACACAATTCCCCACAAGGCATGCCAGCCCTTCCCATCGTCATGGATTGGACAGACACACTAATGGTCCCGTACCTACTTGGTGTCACCACGGCACCACCACGGAAATACTGCAACCAGGGGCTTCACAATATCATCATTATCATGTAGAAGGCCTGAATAAACACCATATGCCGGATCCCGACGCCTGCCATGTCGAGTCTTCTCCTGGCTTCCGCCGCAACTCCTGCCCTCCAGGTGGGTACCGGGTGAACACTATAGTAGGGTGTGGTTCCAAACCTTTCCCATTCAAGGCATGTGGTTGTACGAGAGGTGCTAGGCAAGGCGGCACATGAACCGGTCCTTATACGACCGAAGCAAGCATCTTCAATAGCTATCCTCAAAGGAGGAATCGCATCCCAGAGATAGGCCTCCCCACTGAGGACTACCTCGCCTGCTCCCGCCAGAAGTATCCCCACTATGGATTGCCATTATCACTAGTATATAGTACCATCCCACATTTCATATTCACACACACACACTCCACCAAACACACACCAATTTTACACCAAAAAGTATGTATAGCAAGATTAATTAAGTACACATGTAATAAGTCCTAAGCGGCATATTATTTCAGCATATCATTAAAGAATTTAATGATAGTGAATCCTAGGTCTAACAAGGAATCAGGGTAAGCAAGGTCAAGATATGGCAATCGACAGTACTTAGGATCATACTAGGCATTTAAATCACACTTTAACATCATGCACATTTTATTTCTATACTGGGCTCTAAGTCGGATATTTGCGAAATATAGGAACATCATGATCAAAGGGGTTAGAACTTGCCTTCACCAAAGTCTTCTTCTTCTAAGTCCTCGTAATCCGGATCCTCCGCTCCTTCCTCGAAGACTTGCTCCTCTGCTGAGTGCAAACAGCGATCGAATTAAACTACCGATCAAACAATTGAACTAGCAAGCAAGTAAATCAAACGAAGACCAAAAAGCGACCATCAACATAGGGCTTTGGTAACAACAATTATTTCACGATTTTAGATGAATTTTGGTGGAAGAATCACCAAAATTGGAGCTAAGACGAAAAAGATATAGATTTTACGAGTTTGCAACATAGGAAATAATTAGGATTAAGCTAAGTAATTAATCATAGACATAATCCTAATTATTATGGAGTAAACAAGTGTTGCAAAATGATTAGGGATTAATCTAGTATTTTTAGGAATTTTTGGGAATTTTTCTGATAAAGGAAAGTGCTCGAAATAACAGGTTGTGTACACTATCTGTGTGGATTTAGCAATTTCCTAGAGACTGTGTGGCTGACAGGTGGGCCACTGGGGTCAGGTTCACTGTGACCCACTGTTTCATGGACTAGGTCCAAAGAGCTATGGACCGGAGGTGGCATGAGTGTGTGGTCCACGGTGCACCGCGCCCGTGGACGCGTGCTGACGCGGCAGGGAGACCGGGTCGCCGTGGGCCCGGGCGTTGACGTGGCACGCCACGTCGGATGATGACACAGCACGGCCAGGGTGCGTCGGAGTGGTGAGCGCGCGCGGCGGCGCCTCGCCGGAAACCTCACCGGCGGCGGCTACAGAGCACCTACGGCTTCTACGCGCGGAGGCGGAGCGAGGGCTGCTTGGTGGTGACGTCGCGGGGCACCGGAGGGACTGCGAGGGCTCGCCGGAGACGGCGGTGCGCGGCTGCGCGCGAGGGGAAAGGCGCTTGCATGCGGGCTCGCATGCGTTTATGCGGCTGTGCGCGTGCGCGTGAGTGCGCCGCGCATGCGGGCTCGCGTGCGTTTATGCGGCTGTGTGCGTGCGCGTGAGTGCGCCGCGCGCGGTGCGCGCCTCAGCACGGCCAGGCATGGCCGGGAAGCCTGCCGGCGACGAGGTCGCGCGGCGGCTGGTGGCGGCGCTAGACGCGGAGCATGCGCCCGTGCGCGGGGAAGGAAGAGAAGGGGCGCAGGAGAGAGAGGAGAGCGTGGGGAAGCTCGCCGTGGGCTCAAGGAAGGCGGGGAGACGTCGGGGACGGCTTGGCGACGTGCGAAGTCACCGGAGTCCTAGCCCGCCGTGCTCGCCATGGCTCCGCACCTCAACTGCAAGAGCAAGAGGTGCGACGAGGTTAGCCAGAGCTTGGCGGAGCTAAGGGAAGGAGAAGAAGAGGCAGAGCTTCACTGGTTGCTCGCCGGAACGTCGTCAATCGGGTCGCCGGAGTCGGGGGAGGAGATGGGGAAAAAGTGGAATTGGAGCTCCTCGGTGGCAGTGGAGGTGATTTGAGCGCGGGAGAGAGAGGAGGGGCGCAGCGCGGAGCTCTGCGGCTTTTATAGGCGGCCGCGGAGCGAGCCGTGGGGCGCCGGCTCGCGGTGGTGGTCGTCGGCTCGGTCCGCGCCCGTGCAATCCGACGCGACGGCAGCCAGAGGGAGGACGGTGCCCGCGTGCGCGGTGACGGGTGCGCGGGACGGCCACAGCGCGAAGGAAGCGACGGCTGCGGAGCTGGCTGACGTCGAGGGGCAGAAGCTCGCCGGCTTTTGTCGACGGTCAGACTGGGAAGTTAGGCGCGTCGCAGCGGAGTTGGCGGACGGGACGAGGCGACGGGACGGAGCGACGGGGCGCGCGTGAGCGTGACGCGGCGGGCTGTAGCGCGACGCGACGAGGCGCACCGGCCGGCATGGGCGCGCCTGGCGCGGTGGCAGGAGGTGGGAGACGACGCTGACAGGTGGGGCCCACCTGTCAGTGGCTCAGCGCGACGGAGCGGGCTGACTTGGCTGCTGGGCCGGCGGGAGGGGAGGAGCTGGGCCGCGGGCTGCGCGAGGGGAAGGGGAGAAAGGGAAAAGGGAGTGGGCCGCGGGGAAGAAAAGGATGAAGGCGGCCCAGGAGGGAAAGAAAAGATTCAAACATTTCCAGAAATTTTCTAGGATTCAAATTTGAATGAAATTCAAATTTGAAAAAGAAGTAAAACCAAATGAACACATAAATAAAATCAGAAAATTCCAAATATGCACATGGTGGTGTTTGATGCACATTTAAAATTCAAAATTTTAAATTTGGCATGGAATTGACTTCTACTTTGATTGAATTTCGTTCAAATTTGAAAAAGTTCAAATTTTTAGTGACTTTTCAGCATGGGCAAAACACAGGGTGTTACACATTTCGATTTCCAAAGCCATTGGAAAGGTGCAGGTGGATGAAAATTTCTGTATGGGAAATTATAGTATTGCTTTGATGAGTATTTCTGGGAGCCCCATATGTAGGACCATGTATCCTTGAACTCTCCTTTTGCAATGCATGTTGCACATTCTCCTTCCTCTTCTTCTCGTCCTCCAAAGATTGTTGCAACTCTACAAGTAGCTGCTGCATTTCATGATTATTTGCACCTATCATCGTCCCAAAGGTATCATGGCTCACATCACCCATGGCATGGCCATGCAAAGTGTCTGTAGCTAGAAAGCGGTCAATAAGGAAGCTAACAGAGGGGTGGCCAAACGAAAATGGCTTGCCACCAGGGGAGAAGACGACAACAGCAATCTTTGTACCACATAGGGTGGAAAGCTCGCTGGCTAGCTTGAATAAGATTGGGCGGCGCTTGGAGAAGCATACATGGCGTGCCTCCTTATTTCCAATGGGCTTCATCTCAATCTTTTGTCTACCCTTGGTCAACTTAACCTTCATCCTCATCATACTAGTTGGTACGCTCTAAACAGTATGTAGATTGGAAATGGTGAAGGGGATGGTGTCGACAAGAGTTTATATAGAGATCATAGGACTATAACTTTCGATTGGTATGAATACGTTGTGTAGACTGTCGGTCATCGTTTGTTGGATACCATGTTAATTTATTTGGAAGGTATTAGTTAATATGTAGCGTTTTGTGTGTAAACATATACAAAAAACATAGATGAAAGGTGGTATTTTATTTAGAATTGATTTTGTGGAAATAAACAGAGGGCCAGCATTAATTGTAGAGAAAATATGGAATGAACATTCGAAGAGTCCTCTAAGATGTGCGCGAGCTAGAATGTAACACAAGGATTTGCCTATTATCAAACATCCAGAAGGTAACTACTGAGAGATAGAGACACCAAAAAAGAACCAAATTTGCAATTAGACAGCTAGGCTTGATCTACATGGCTACACATGGAGTGTTAGAGTGTCCCTTCTAATATTGGTTAAAAGAAACAGTTAATGGTCATTGTGGTGCAAGGAATGGAAGACATACATAGAAGCCAGGTTAGATTTGTTTTAGGTGGAGATGCGAACTTTAACAAGTCGAGTAAGAATTTCTTATTATAATGTGGTCACTTAATGAAGAGGATTGTTGATTTTAAAAATGTTTAGCAATTATAATGTACTTAGCCAAGGACAGGCGTAGCTACTTTACAAGAGAATACAGTAGAGTTGAAAGAGGAGCCCCTCGAGTGTTATGTAGATTTTTGAAGAAACTATCGTTTCACTTCAACTTCATGAAATACTTGGAGTCTGAAGTATTTGTTGTATAATTTTCATGGAATAATTGGAGACTGAGTTAGCATAATACGCATTTGGTCAGTTCCGCTCTGCCCAACCCATCCATCTGTCCATCCTCCTGACCTCTTTGCTCAAAATGTATTCTTTCCTGAATGCTTGGCGCACCTCATGTTGCTCAACTTGGCTGGCTCCCACGCCTTGATCATTTTGTTAGACAGAATCGTATCCGATGGTTTGTTTCCTTGTTTGTAGCGTGTCATACATGATCTCCGGGTCCTTTCCTATCTCCACGGTCCTGTTTCCATAAACCGGTTTGGATTGATACGGAAGGTGCCCAGGGCCTCCGGCCTATATCTGTACACTCTTGCCTTCGATCAATGCATTGCGTAATTCAATCGCTATCATGGTATCAGTAGGGTTCTTTCCTACGTCCCGCTTCCGCTAACCCTAGTCGCACCGCCGCTGCGAACTCCGCGCCGCCGCCGCTAGTTTTCACAACACCCGACGCCGATGGCCGACGAAACAGAAGCTGATCGCGCCGCCCGCCTTGAGGCCGAGCGCAACGCTCTCGTCGCCCGCGTCGCTGCCTTCTCCGATGAAGAACTCCTCGAAGCTGCCCGCATCGTCGCCGAACGCCAGGAAGCTGCTCGCCTTGAGGCTGAGCGCCAAACGGCTGCTCGCCTCGAAGCCGAGCGTCGCGCGGAGGAGTCTCGCGCCATGATTCTCGCCGCGCAGGCCGCCGCCGCCACCGCCTCGTTGCACGCCCAGGCCGTGGCGGTCTCCAACATCAAGTCGCTCATCCCTGTCGTCCTCGACCGCGCTTCGCCTCACTTCTCCCGGTGGCGTGCTCTCCTCCTCAACACCCTTGAGAAGTATGCCCTTGAGGATCACGTGCTTTCCGACGACGATCTGTCACACGACGTCGCTTGGAAACGCATGGACGCCACCGTTCTTTCGTGGCTTTATGGCTCCGTCGCTGCGGACCTCGTCGAAGTGGCCATGTCCCGCGACGTCGGCCCCCCCCACGGCGCGCCGTGTCTGGCTCCGGCTCGAACGCCAGTTCATCGGCAATCGGGAGACGCGCGTCCTCCACCTCGACGCCGTCTTCCGTACCTACGCCCAAGGCGATCAGTCCGTCGTCGTCTACTGCCAGAAGCTGAAAGCGATGGCCGATCAACTCGCCGACCTCGGCGAACCTGTTCCCGAACGCGGCCTGGTGCTTCAAGTTATTCGTGGCCTCAATGAACGATTCGCCTACATGGCGGCGCTGATCGCGCGACAGCGTCCGTTCCCGGACTTCGCCGACGTCTGCGCAGACCTCGAGCTCGAGGAAATCAACATGAAGGCCCGGCAGTCCCTGGCTCCTCACGCTCTCGCGGCCTCCACGTCTCGGTCGCCCTCGGCTCCTCTGTCTACTCCGGCTTCCTCATCGACACCACCGGCGTCGTCGCCATCCTCTGGCAACCAGGGCGGCGGCGGCAACCAAGGGAACCGCCGCAATCGGCGCGGCCGGCGCCAGGGCAACCAAGGCGTCGCTCCGGGCAGTGGGCCGGCTCCGCGCCCCTTCCCCAGCCCATATGGCTGGCCCACGAGCTACAATCCCCTGACCGGCACCTTCCAGGTGTGGGCCGGTCAGATGGACCCTCGCCAGGCCGCCTCCGCTCGCCCCTCCGCGGCCCACCAGTCCACGCAGCAGTCCCACCACGGGGGAGCGCCACCTCAGCAGGCTTTCCTGGCCGGGCCGCAGGTTGGGCCTGTCTACGGGCCTCCACAGGCTGCTCCGCCTGGCTTCAACGCCCCTGCTCCTCAGCCCATGGCACATCCAGGCCTGGTTGCCCATCCTGGTGGTTTGTACTGGGACCAGAATGCTCTCGCTTCTGCTTTCAGTACAATGACTCTACAGCAGCCGCCACCGTCGACCGAGTACTACATGGACACAGGTGCTGAAACACATATGACATCAAACTCCGGTAATCTTTGCACTTCCCACCCACCATCTCATTCCACTCCTTCTCATATCGTTGTTGGCGATGGTTCACTTTTGCCTGTCACACACACTGGTTCTTTTTCTTTTCCATCCGCTCGGGGTCCCCTTCACCTTAATAATGTTCTTGTTTCCCCTCAGTTAATTAAGAACCTTATTTCCGTTCGTCAATTCACCATAGACAATCATTGTTCCGTTGAATTTGACCCTTATGGTTTTTCTGTGAAGGACCTCCAAACCCAGAGTGTGATCGTCAGGTGCAATAGTTCCGGTACCCTGTACCCCCTCCTGTCATCGGTGTTTCGCCCCCTCGCTCTAGCAGCTGGCTCCGCCTCTTCCACACTGTGGCATCGGCGTCTCGGTCATCTCGGTCATGAAGCTATGTCGCATCTAGTTTCGTCTTCAGCTATTGCTTGTAATAAAAATGAGTCGGCCCATTTATGTCATGCTTGTCAGTTAGGTCGTCATGTCCGCCTACCTTTTAGTCATTCGAGCTCTCGTGCCACAAAGAATTTTGATTTAATACATTGTGATCTTTGGACATCCCCCGTTGTCAGTGTTTCTGGTTACAAGTATTATCTTGTTATTCTTGATGACTGCTCGCATTTTTTATGGACTTTCCCTCTCCGACTCAAGTCTGACACCTTCTCCACTTTGACTCATTTTTTCACTTTTGTTTCCACACAGTTTGGTGTCACCGTTAAGAGCGTCCAGTGCGATAATGGTAGGGAGTTTGACAACTCTTCCTCCCGCACGTTCTTTCTCACTCACGGCGTCACTTTTCGCATGTCATGCCCCTACACCTCCCCACAGAACGGCAAGGCTGAGCGCATCATTCGCACCACCAATGACATTGTTCGCTCACTTCTTTTTCAGGCTAGCATTCCACCGTCCTACTGGGTTGAGGCCCTTCATGCAGCCACTTATCTTCTAAATCGCCACCCCACGAAGACCCTAGCCTTTTCCACGCCATTCTTCGCCCTCTACGGTGTCCAACCTTCCTATGCCCATCTCTGTGTGTTTGGCTGTCTTTGCTACCCAAACCTTTCAGCGACTGCTGCACATAAGTTGGCCCCTCGCTCCACCCCTTGCGTGTTTCTCGGGTATCCTTCTGATCACAAAGGGTATCGGTGTTTGGACCTCTCCACCAACAGGCTTATCATCTCCCGACACGTCACCTTCGATGAAACCTCCTTCCCCTTCGCCGAGGCGTCATCACCCCCTTCATCCGACTTTGACTTTCTTACGGAGTTTGATGATATTGCACCTGTTGTTCCTATTGGTTCTCCTTTGATTTCAGGTACAACTATTGTTGCTGCTCCCACTGCCCCTGCTGTTGCGACACAGCAGGCTGCTGCCGGTGGGGTCCAGCTTCCTGCTCCAGCCGCGGTCCACCAGGAGGATCCTCGCGCCACTGCCCCTGTTGGCTTCTTGCCACAGGCTGTTGCCAGTGGCACTGCTGCCCCTGGGACACGCGCTGCGCAGGCTGCTCCCGCACCCGGGTCCCCGCGGGCCCCGTCGACTGGCGCTGCTCCCCTGCACGGGTCCCCGCAGGCCCACTCGCCACCAGGAGCTGCACCCCTGTCGCCTGGGCATGCATCTACACCCGGAGCGGCCCCTACTCCTGCTGCGTCTGCACGCCACGGCATGCTGCCGCAACCTGTCCTCGGACCACCCCCAGCAAATGCGGTTCCAGTGCAACCAGAGGCCAATGATCACGGTATGGTTACTCGCGGAAAACGAGGCTTTCGTCAACCAAAGGCTATCCTTGATCTCCATGCCGCGCCACTGTCTCCGGTGCCCAAGTCTTTTCGTGCAGCTCTTGCAGATCCTAACTGGCGAGCAGCTATGACCGAGGAATATACTGCACTTCTGGCCAATGATACATGGGAATTAATTCCACGTCCAGCAGGCTCAAATATTGTCACTGGCAAATGGGTATTTCGGCACAAGCTTCGTCCTGATGGCACTTTAGATCGCTACAAGGCTCGCTGGGTGCTTCGTGGATTTACTCAGCGTCCGGGGGTTGATTTTGATGAGACCTTCAGTCCAGTTGTCAAGCCTGCTACTATTCGCACAGTCCTCACAGTTGCTCTCTCTCATGATTGGCCCGTTCATCAGCTGGATGTGAAGAACGCCTTCTTGCATGGGACTCTTGATGAGACAGTTTATTGTGTGCAGCCCTCTGGTTTTGTGGACAGTGCTCACCCTGATTATGTCTGTCGGCTTAACAAATCTCTCTATGGCCTCAAGCAAGCTCCCCGTGCCTGGTACAGTCGTTTTGCCTCTCACATCTTGTCTCTGGGATTTGTGGGCTCTCGATCAGATACCTCGCTATTTATTTATCGCCGCGGCCTTGAGACGGTTTATTTGCTACTGTATGTGGATGATATTATGCTCACAGCCTCCTCTGATTCACTACTTCGTTGAGTTATTGTAGCGCTTCAGCAGGAATTCTCTATGAAGGATCTTGGCCCATTACATCATTTTCTGGGGCTTTCTGTCACTCGCCAGGATGGTGGTCTTTTTCTCTCTCAGCGCCATTATGTTCTTGAGGTTCTCGAACGTGCCGGGATGACTGATTGTAAGCCCTGCTCCACGCCAGTTGACACATCAGCCAAGGTTTCTGGTGTCGAAGGTGCTCCTGTTTCTGATCCGACACACTATCGAGGACTGGCTGGTGCTCTCCAGTATCTCACGTTTACCAGGCCAGATATTGCTTATGCAGTTCAGCAGGTTTGCCTCCACATGCATGATCCTCGAGAGCCGCATTATGCCTTGGTCAAGCGCATTCTCCGTTACTTGCACGGCACCTTGGACTATGGGCTTCAGCTTCGCCGTACCGACATCTCTAGCTTGGTCGCCTATTCCGATGCAGACTGGGCGGGGTGCCCTGACACCCGTCGCTCCACTTCTGGATATGGTGTATTTCTTGGGGATAATTTGGTATCCTGGTCTTCGAAGCGTCAGCCTACGGTTTCCCGATCCAGTGCAGAGGCAGAGTACTGTGCTGTTGCTAATGCAGTTGCTGAGACTTCCTGGCTTCGTCAGCTACTTCAGGAGTTGCATGTTCCCATTCAGCGTGCTACCCTCGTTTACTGTGACAATGTAAGTGCTGTGTATCTCTCAACGAACCCGGTGCAACATCAGCGCACCAAACATATTGAGATCGATCTTCACTTCGTCCGTGAGCGTGTTGCTGCTGGCGCTGTTCGGGTGCTACATGTTCCAACCTCTTCGCAGTACGCTGATATCTTCACCAAGGGCCTACCGTCTTCTGTCTTCACCGAGTTCAGATCCAGTCTGAATGTCTTTCCTAGTGGCTAACGACGTTCCGACTGCGGGGGAGTGTTAGACAGAATCGTATCCGATGGTTTGTTTCCTTGTTTGTAGCGTGTCATACATGATCTCCGGGTCCTTTCCTATCTCCACGGTCCTGTTTTCATAAACCGGTTTGGATTGATACGGAAGGTGCCCAGGGCCTCCGGCCTATATCTGTACACTCTTGCCTTCGATCAATGCATTGCGTAATTCAATCGCTATCACATTTTACGTCTAGAAGACAGGTGAACGGTTTAGAAAAGTAAAATAGATATGTATTTTTTTTTAACTTAGCAAAATAGGAAAGCATGCTATCTATGTAACGATTTTTATCACTTTTCTATAAAAAAATGTTATTGCACGTGGCTTTAGAATGCTTCTGCATAGGCGCTTGAGGCCCTGACACCAGCAGAGGTATCCAGGGTCGCTGTCCAATAAGCTAAGTATTGGCCCCGTGTTAGACAGGGACAAACTCAAGCTCGCTGCTTGAATGACCAATTGGACGAGTCACATACCAGGAGATACGGGATTAGCCAGGCACCTATCTGGCCGTGTTTCTGTGAGTGGGTGTTAATTTCCTAACAACGAGAATGTATACCCCCGTACGTTGTTGAGCTGAATATGTTATACCCATATATATGATGGAAAATATTTGCAAGATATGAAATAGTTACATGATATTAGAGAATATATGATATCCTTTTTGCATGTATAGACACAGATGCTTCATCGAATCATCACCCTGATCACATGAAAGGGAGGGGGAGGGCCGATCAAAGTTGCAAAGTCTAATCAACAAGTACGCACATTTTAGGGTAAAAAATAGAGAACCTTTACGGTGCACCGTAATGGATATGGGCTGTCTATTTTTTCAATCCAATGGTCCAGATGTCCTTATACTACTTAACAGCCCTCATGGTAGTATGGTAGTATTTGAAGGTAATATATTGAAATAAAAGGTATCATTGAAAAAAAAAATAATAGCAGCTATGTAATTTCATTCATCAAACTGGACGAAATACTAGCAATCTTACGAGTCATTTTCCCTCCCTATCTCTCACTCGTTCCTCATTTCCATATCATAGTGCCGCCGACATTTCCCCATGAACCCTAACCCGGAGCCCAGCCGCAGCCACCATTTCTCCTAGCTGGAGCCCAGCCGCTACCGAAACCCTAGCCAGAGCCACCCCGCCGCCATTTCCCCAACCCTATAGGCGGCTGCGGGTTTGGTGTGGCCTCCTCTCTAATCCATGGCGGCGTGGCGTGGCGGCGCGAGGCGCGGGAGGCCCGATTCGCGGCGGCGCGCGGCGCGGGAGGCCCGATTCGCGGCGGTGCGATGCGCGGGACTCGCCGACTTCATTCCCCATGCTTGGCATGCGCCTCGCCAGCGCTCCCCCGCCAGGAAAAAGAAAATAAAAATCCTCAATTCCCCCGCGCATTCGTCACCGCACGCCCCGTAATCTGCCTCGGGATCCGCTCGACCGAGGTGAGTCCTTGGGAATTTCGCTCTGGACTCGTGTGGTTTGCGGCCTCCGTTTTCCCGAATTCGTGTTCCGATTTGATGTGCCTATTTTCCCTGGGGTTGATTTTCAGTTTTGTTCATGGTGTTGTTCGTTCCGCAGGAGAACATGATGCCGGACGTGTCTGTGGCCAACGTCGCTGCCGGGAAGAACATGCAGGGCATCCTGTGGGACAAACAGCTCTTTGGGAGGGATCAGCACCGGGACATGAAGATGAAGAACTAACTACAGGAAAGTCTACGCGTCTACAGAATCTAAACCTGAACGTACATGGCTTGCGGCCGTAAGAATATATTATATGGAGTAGATGAACTGAAACGTATATGTTGTGGACTCCTAAACGTTCATGGTGTCGACTCTGATTACATATCCCTACGTCAATAGACTGCCGACGAATTACGACTTGTATTGATATAGGACTCTCGTGAGATACGAACTTTACACTTCAGGATGAGGCTAATGCGTGAAAGGGGTCTTGGCCTAACGGTTAAGGCATCCGAGTAACACCTTTGAGGTCTTGGGTTCGACTCCCGGTGGGAGCGAATTTTCTAGGATTTAACGGCATTTGTGCTTTCAGCGGTAGGCGACGTGACCGTCGACAGCGAGGCGCCAGTGGTGACTTCGAGAATCTGAAGAATTTGCCGGCTCAGTCTTCGAAGATGCTCATAAGGGTAGGGTTTGCGTATGTACGCTCATAGGGGTGAGTGTGCGTACGTTGTGAGTGTCTGAGTTGTACTGTGTAATTTCTCAAAAAAAAAAAAAAAAAAGATGAGGCTAATGCAGATCCCGTCCAAACAACTGAGCAATCCCTGCCATATCCAAACAAACTTGCTATAGCGTACGCACAACATCGTACTCGACAGGACACACGAACGCCCGCATGCCATGAACCTGCTAAGCTACAGACTCCATGCACCAACACGCGCGACATGAGCATGGGCACGCGCTACAGACTCTGTGAATCTGCTACGCTAGACTCCATGCATCAAAAGTTGTACATAATGAATGTCAAAAATTCAACAGAAGTAGCAGCATGTAGCAGCCATGCACTGTAAAATGAGGCATCTCAACCTCAACTTTTGAATACAAGATAAAATTCATGGACTGGAGGCAGCCAGTACTTGACAAACTGCTATTTATTAGCTACGACATCACCAACTTACAACCATCTGATTTTTGATTTCTTGAATTTATTTCCTATCCGTCATCTTCCATGAGACTTCACTCAAAGTTCAGTACCTATCAAAATAAAGTCAGATGAGAAACAGATCAATGCATGCAACTCATACTGAAGAAGACATCATTCTGCATCATTACAGCAGCAAAGCAGCAACATGAGGGAACACCAAGAAAGGCTTAGCAATTAACAAAATCAGTCACCTGACAATTTAACATTAACATTGTTTCGGACTCAACATGCCACTGAATTGCTATTTTGAATATTGCAAACACAAATGCCACTGAAGTGCTTAAATGTCATGACAACATTGCTACACACCATGTCCTTTCACTGTCAAGTAAAACCAAAGCTAAATTAGGTTTTCAAGGCAATGCTAGTCATCCAAAAATTTCATCTGACAAACAATCTCCTTTGAACATATTAACTGAATTCATATGAAGGTTTTTTTTCCCTGTGGCTTACATATGACAGTTAACTAAAAACTACTATGTCCCAAGAGTTCAACCAAGAAATGAACAGAGTACCACAAATCACAATTAAATATAAATTCTGAGCAGCTTTCACACCATGAATGGGGGTTCAAAGAATTTTCCAATTGCTTTCAGTAGCCAAACTTATTAAAACACTGCAAACTGATACATGTTAACTGAAATGCCTATATAACCTATCATTGGGGAATTACATATTTAATCTATTCAGTACACTGTCCAAATCCTGCGTGTGCAAACATTAATTTGTGCAACAAAATCTTTGTATGTATAAAGCTGAACTCTGAAATCAGTTCATGCGGGTCGAACTCTGAAATCCCAAAATGCTATAGGTTCTCTGTTGATTGTTATTCAGCTTGTCTAGCAAAACCGAACTCTGAAATCAGTTCATGTGGGTCGAGCATGGATTTAGAATTAAAATTGAAGCATGAACCGAACCTACATAGCTATTTGGTCTGCAAATGATGATCTTGTCGAGCCAGCCAGAGATGTAAAAACTGGAGATCGACAGACCAGGCAAGTTCTGATGCTAGAGCATGCAACAACGACGCAGAACGGGGAAGTTGTGGTTTGTTTCCGATCTAGCAGACAACGATTCGTTGCACAATTCAACTGGATGAGGTCAGATACAAACCTAATCGCCGGCTCGCTCGTGACAAACGGATGGACGAAGAACCGACGGGAGAAGAACAGGAGGCCTCGTCACCTACTGATCGGCGGCGACGCCGTGCGCGTCCTCCGGCGGCTGCGGCGTTGGTGGCGCTCGCTCCTCGCAAACGGATGGACGGTGAACCGGCTGGAGAAGATCAGCGGACCTCGTCGCCTACTGATCTGCGGCGGCGCCGTTCGCTTCCTCCGGCGGCGGTGCCATGTGCGTCATCCGGCGGCGGCGGCCTGCCTCTTTCTCGCTCCCTCTTTTTTTTTCCTCCTGTAACGATTCGATGGAGGTGACCATTGTACCACCGCGGTGGCATTTTTTTAATAAAGTTGACTATCAGTACAATTACAATAATACCCACAAGAATAGTCAGATGAGACTCATGCCACTTCTTTTCTCTAAGTAATATGGTGCACCGTAAAGGTTCTTAAAAAATATCAACAAAATTTTGATTTTAGAAACAAAAGAAGCAGCAAATGGAACTAGTAGGCTAGTTGTTAGGAAAATGATAGGCAGAAAAATATTCAATTGAACTAGAGTGAACCAAAGGCATAAGACGTTGATAGCAGGGAGAATGCATGGAGGCCGTAACGTGTAAGCATGCGATGGCCGTGGTGAGCTGTAGTTCCTCTTCGCTTAATATGACCATTTTTTTTATCTTTTTCTTTTTATGGTGAGCCTTTTTCCAAAATTTAGTTACTTGTAAGCAACAAGAGTACAAGTTTGCTAGAGTAATTAAAGAAAGTGAACTGAATACGAAAACTATCACAGTAGCTCTGCTGCCACAAATCTAAGAAGCGATATGTGTGTGTGACTGCGTAGATAATCCATACGTGTAAGCGTGTAGCAATTTGTCTCACTATATACTCATCACTTGCTTGCACCTTTTTCACTATATACTCATCCGCTAGTGGAACCTAGGGAGGCCTTAGTGCATATTGCCTCTTTTTCAACCTTGAATGAATTTCATCAAGTATGAGTGAAGATTTATCGATATGTTAAGCATTTGATTGTTTTATTTCTTTATCTTTTTGTTCAAGGAATGTTGCGTTTCTACCCATAGTTTGCCTCTCAATTGTGATTTTACTTTTAGTTTTTCAACTGAAGGGTGACTTTACCCTCTCTTTTTCAACTTTGTTTTCTTTATTTCTGAAATTCCAAAGACAAAATTCCAAACACTAAATTCCAAAGGTAAAATCACAATTGAAAGGCAAATCGGGGGTAGAATCACAATATCCTATACTTTAACTACAATGTTTGATTCTTATATGGTAGACGGAGTCTAACTCATACTAAAAACTTTAGAATACTTGATGGGCCAGATATATCCTTAGATGTAATGATTGGGATACTTCTGGTTGCATGATAAAATAAAACCTTTTTTGTGATTACACACTTCAACTCAGACACTAACAACGCACGCACACTCACCTCTATGAACGCACATACGCAAACCCTACATCTATGAACATCTTCGAAGATTGAGCCGGCAAATCATCGAAATTGATGAAGTCACCACTGACGCCTCGCTGTCGACAGTCCCGTCGCCTACCGTTGAAAGCACAAAGCCGTTAAATCCTAGAAAAATCGCTCCCACGGGGAGTCGATCCCAGGACCTCAAAAGTGCTACTCAGATGCCTTAACCATTAGGCCAAGACCCCTTTCACATAAAATAAAACTTTTCTTATATGATAAAATTCTATCAGGTTTTCTGCTACACAAAGTATATCCTTCTATATTTGTAATGCAGTTGGAACTCTTAATCATGTTAACGTGGGTCGATTTTAAGTTTTGCTAATCTACGTGGACGGCTTTCGGCCTCTGACTGCTTACGTGGATGGCTGCCGACGGCCGGTCGGTTATTCGATAATCGATAGGTCTCCTGTCAGTCCTCCAGTTACCGACAGGTACTCATTTCTGCAATTTTTGCAAAACGGACCTCAGTTTTGCAATTTTCTATTAAAATACTATTATTTTAAAAAAGCTTCCGGGTTATTTCACATCCACCTATGGGTTTTTTTTTTATTAATAACATTATTTTTAAATAAATTTAAAAAAATAACATGCCGTTTCAAAAATTTGTAAAAGTAGCATCCCAATCGCCCTTTCAATGGGCGATTAGGCCTAATCGCCCGTTGAAAGGGCGACAGAGCCGGGTCCCAGCAATCCAGTCGCCCTATAGCCCGGCGACAGGACCCACTCGCCCTACGGTTGGGCGACAGGAACCACTCGCCCCGTTGTCGGGCGACTGCGGGGCCCAGTCGCCCAACGGTCGGGCGACTGGCTCTGCCTATTTAAGCCGCGCCGCGGCTCGCCCCACCGCGCGCCTGAGGCAGAGGGAGGGAGCGTCGGGGGAGAGTGAGAGAAAGAGAAGAGCGTCGGGGGAGAGAAAAAGGAGAGGAGGAGAGGAGGAGAGGGAAGGAGGGAAGGGAAGGGAAGAGAAAAAAGAAGAGGAGGAGAGGGAGGAGGAAGAAAAGGAAGGAAGGAGAAGAAAGTGAGAAAGGTAATTTTCTAAATTTTGATTATTGTTAAATTTAAATAGTTTTTATATTTAGATTTATATTAGTTTTTATATTTAGATTTATATTAGTATTTATAGTTAGATTTATAGTTAGATTTAAGTAGTTTTGTATTATAGTTCAATTTAAAAAGTTTAGATAGCTAGATTTAGATTCAATAGTTTTTTATATTTAGATAGCTAGTAATTATTTTTTAATCTTGTAATGTAGGTTTTTTTTAATTTAGAGTAGCAAATAAATGTAGATTGTAAGTTTGAATTATTATAGAAATTAGTAGTGCATACGTATTTATAGTATTATCCGATAATAGCGTATGTATTTATAGTATTACAGATAGTAGCGTACATATTTACAGTAGTATCAGATAATAGCGTACATTTATAGTATTATCAGATAATTGCGGTCGTATAATTGGTAGGATTGGTTAAATAAACGATTGTCCTGTTTCGGCAGGTATGTCAGACAAGTTATATTTTCAAATTTATTACGGGGAATGGCAGATTGGTTATAATGAAAATGGTGTTGATCTGTCCGGATTTCAATCAGTGTGTAAAGGAGTGCCAAAACCAAATGAAAAGACAATGACAGGAATACGGAACTGGTTGATGAAGCTGTTTCGGCTTGATCAAAACCAACACGGTCTGAATGTTATGGGTATAGTCAGCCGTGCACGTCACAGATATTTGTGGGAGTTAATCCCACTTGATGCAACATCAACTTGCAGAAAATATGTGAATAAAGCCATAGAATGTGGATGGCCTCTGGTACTTCTTGCTCAGGCGTACATGAAGGAGGTGTCAGAGATGGAAGACGTGGAAGAGGAAGGTACTCAAGATATGGAGGACACGGTTCAAAGTGCTGAGGACACTGAGGATGCAGAACATGATTCGGCACCTATTGAACCGATGGGTGAAGCTGACGAAGGAGAACGAATCGAGCACCTTGTCGAGGAGATGGTGACGGACGACATGGAGTACGAGCATATTCCGGATATTGATTCATCAGACGATGAGGATGCTATTCCCGTGCCTTCTGATTGGAATAGTCAGAACTTTCAAAATCTGACAATTACTGAAGGATATTCTGTGCCATGGGAGTTCCATTCGAATGAAGTGACTGAAGGAGCAATGTACAAAGACAAGGAGAGTGTCATGAGTGCTGTGAAGTACTGGTCTCTTTCAGTGAAGAGGTCTTTTTGGGTCGCTAGGTCGACGAGGAAACTATATGATGTGAAGTGCGTTTTCACACAGTGTCCGTTTCGGGTGCATGCTTATGAGGAAAAATGGAGTTCGATGTGGAAATGCTCTATAGTGAGGGACCATACATGTGAGCTTCTAGAGTTGGAGAAGTGTAACAGTGCCCTGACATCGAAGTTCGTCGCAGATTACATGTACAGCAGAATTGTGGAGAACCTAAGCTACGAGCCAAAATCAATAATAAATACCATAGAAGAGGATTTCAAGTACACCATAAGCTACTCAAAGGCTTGGAAAGCGAAGCAGAAGGTGATTGAGAAGAGGTTTGGTTCATATGAAGCATCTTATGAGAACTTGCCAAAGCTACTGGAAACCATAAAGCAAAGGAATGTTGGGACATATTATGATATCATGGATGTTGACAATCCAAAAAAGCCTGGGAAATTGATACTGCACCGTGCCTTCTTCGCATTGGGTCAGTGCATAACTGCTTTCCGTCATTGCAGGCCAATTCTGTGTATGGATGGTACGTTCCTGACAGGGAAGTACAAAGGTCAGATACTGACTGCTATTGGAGTTGATGGGAACAACCAAATATTACCGGTGGCATTCGCGTTTGTGGAGAGTGAGAACACCGATAGTTGGTACTGGTTTCTGGAACGTGTCCGGCTGGCAGTGGTGCAAGGACGACCCGATGTTTGCGTAATACATGACCGTCATCCCGGACTTATGAGGGCGATTTTGGATATGCAGCATGGTAATGCTGAGCGTGGCCTTCCGCCTCGGTGGTCGGACCTTAAGTCCAGGTGGTGCATGAGACACTTGGGTGCAAATTTCTTTAGACAGTTCAAGAATAAGCAACTAATGAATATGTTCAAGAGGCTTTGCAATCAGAATCAGCAGAGGAAGTTCAACGCGCTGTGGCAGCGTCTCGATGAGTTGACAAGTAAGCAAACTGAAGAGTTCTGGAAGAAGCCGAACCTGAAACCTGATGATATGCCAGTGCCTCTTTGTGGGCTTCCAACTGATGTGTCCAGAAATGTTGTCCGGAGGTCCGGGTCATCTATCAGATGCTTCTCGGATTGGATTGAGCATGAGCCAAAGGAAAAGTGGTCATTATTATATGATACAGAAGAGGCTAGATATGGAATAATGACCACAAATTTGGCAGAGGTATACAACTTGGTGATGCGTGTGCTCAGGGGACTGCCTCTTGTTGCTATTGTTGAGGGAATTTTGTACGGAATTTGTAGATATTTCCGTGAGCGACATGCAGCTGCTGCTAATGCACTGGCTGATAGTGGGCTGATATTCTCACCGTTCATGACAGATTACATGAAAAAAAAGGTCAAAAAGGCAGAATTCCATCGCCCACGACCTATGGGCACAAGGGAGAATCGTTTTAAGATTACGTGTAGAGACAGGGGTCGGCACGGTGGCAACCGTGACAGGATTGTGAAGGAATGCATTATCCGGAACGAGACATGCTCATGTTCATGCATGAAGCCGAAGCTCCTACATAGGCCTTGCTCACATGTTATATCAGCTTGTTCGCTTACAAACTTGGCACCAAGACTTTATGTGTCGCCGTATTTTTTGAAGGAGACTGTCATGACGACATGGAATGCTGAGATCTATGGCTTTGCTATATTTGGGACATTTACAAGCGAGCCGGGCCCTGACTACCTACGTGGTCCTGATACGGATAAACTGAGGCAGAAGCGTGGTCGTCGGCAGAGCCGCCGTATTCGTAACGGCATGGATGAGTCAGAGGCAGGGAGAAAGGAGGTTCGATGTACAAAGTGCAATGACACTGGACATACGTACAAGAAATGCACGAGAAATAATGTGCAGACCGAAGGCGAGGCAGGGCCTTCGGGCAATCCACAAGACGGTCGTCGTCCTCATGCACGTCGTGGAGGGGGACGATCGGATGGAAGTGGTCATTGAAATCTGTTATATGTTTTCATGTATTTCGTTTTATGTAGCCCTTTGGTGTCATGCGTTGTACGAACTATGTTGTTATCGTTGTAAGGACTGTCAATGTTTCTGTTTTGATGTAATTCGTTCGTAATATGTATATTGGATTGTCTTTCGTAATATGTATATTGGATTGTCTTGTGATTTCAGTGTTTTATTATTGTCTTTAACACATATTATGTGTACTAACGTGCAATCATCTGATCAAAATGTGTACAGCTATGGCGACCGGGGAGGAGGGCGGCGCAGAGCGTCCGGAGCTGCTTGACGCAGTTGTGGACCGACGACACCGGTCGTACCTGAGTGCCGTCAGAGGTGCTGAGCTGCCCGTTCTGCGACCCAGGGTGCCTCTTGAGTTGCTGCGGTTGGACGAGCGTTGGATTCCTAGGTATATGTTGAATCATTTTCCTTTTTCAGTTTTATAATCTCAATTTATGTGCTAATTAATTTCAAATGTGCAGGTTACGTGCAGCAGGCCTCCTCCCACTGAGTGGGCTTGTTGAGGCGACAGCGGGGGAGGACCAGGCCGATGCGGCGAGACGGTTCGGGTTTGACCGTTCTTTACTCGCTGCTTTGGTGGATCGCTGGAGGCCTGAGACACACACGTTCCACCTCCCGTGTGGTGAGATGGCGCCCACACTTGAGGACGTCTCGTTCCTCTTTGGCCTACCTACTGCTGGTGCGGCTGTCTCCGCACCCGACGTGCCAGTGACGTGGCGTGCCGATCTGGAGGGCCGTTTTCAGGGCATTGTGTGCCGAGAAGGGTCTCCAGTGTACCGTCCCATTCCAGCTGACCAGCACCACGGGCCACCGAAGAACTGGCTTCTACAGTTTCAGGTGATCACATTCATTGCAGTGTACATTTTGAGTATATATACAATATAAAAACGCTTGCCCTGTAACATACTTTGTTGTTGGTTATGCACAGGCTGACTCAATTCACCCCCAGGCGGACGACGCCACTGTGTCGAGGCACTTGGAGGCCTACCTGCTTTGGTTGTTCGGATGGATCATGTTCACGAGTTCTCACGGCAACTCTGTGGGCAAGCAACTGATCCACTTCGCTCGCCAGATAGCGGATCAGCCACTGGAGGATATCCCACAGTACAGTTGGGCGTCAGCTGTGTTGGCTGCGACGTACAGGGGCCTTTGTGATGCTTGCACAAAGACGGACCCCATGGCGATCCTAACTGGTTGCCCCCTGCTCCTTCAGTTGTGGTCCTACGAGCGGTTCAGCATCGGTCGTCCTCACATGGATTTACAGAGCTACGGAGCTTTAGTTTACGGTGACAGCGACGAGGACGGCCCTACGATGGGTACGCTGTGGTGCCGACGTCGGGTAAGTTTGCAATTACATAAACTTTTTTCCTCTTTATTTCTTCCATTTGTTGCAATATATTTTCTAACTACTGTTTCTATGTAGCCCACTTGGGCTAACGTCCAGGTGCACAGGGCGTACCCACAGTACGTCTGGTCGTTTGACTGCATCCGAGCAGACGAGGACGTGCGTTGGACGCCGTACAGTGCACACCAGGTAGCGGCCCGAGCACCCGGTGGACTGTCGTCTCTGTGCACGAGAGACAGCCAGTACAGGCTCACGAGGAAGGCGTTGGTGTTCGACATCTTCGTGGAGGAGTACGCACCCCACCGAGTGATGCGCCAGTTCGGTCTTCACCAGAACTTCCCCGTGGACGTCCATCCACTTGTACCACCGTCAGCTCACTTGTAAGTTACTGCTCCGCTAACATGTTCAATATTTTTAATTCTTTACTTTCCTCTTATATATGTCTCGTTCTCTAGATGGACGCGGAAGGGGCAGTTGACTGGCACCGTTTGGGAGCCACGTCTGGAGCCGTGGGTGGTTCAGTGGGCCCATGCTTTGGAGGAGGTAGTTCAGGAGGCGAGGCCTTTCACCCTGGAGGCCTACGAGGAGTACCTTCGCTGGTACGTCCCCCGAACTCGGACGAGGGTGACGTACACACCGATTACGGTACCGAGCCACACAGCGGAGTTGGCCGACACGTACCCGACCCACAGGGATCAGACTTGGTCGCTTGCGGTACGATATTTCTAACCTTGTTTACAATACAAGTGTTATTTACATTAAAATAATTATTAAATTTATAGTTTTATAGATAATTAGTTTCGCCAGTTTAATATTATAACTAAGTAACAAAATTTCTAACCTTGTTTACAATACTAGGTAAATAACGAGTCTAACATAACAACTGCTGTTTATGTTGTAGGCCGACATAGGATAGAAGATTGCTGTTGAGTCGGGATCAACTCTACAGCGCCTGAGGCAGGGCATTCAGCTCACCTCCCAGGAGATCACCCTTGCGATGAGGCGGATCTATGATGCCACTACTGACCTCGTGAAGCTCACCTCGTGCACGCCCTGTAGTCGGAACACGGATGCCATCCCACACCCTTCGCAGTCGGGACCCTCTTCTCGTCCAGCACAGCCGCCTCCTCAGCAGACGACGTTCACGCACAGGATGGCACCGGGGCCTCCGCCTCGACCGACGTTCTCCGCACCAGGTACTAATACCGTTCGACTTTGTAAATTAATTCATTGCAATTTTGTTCCTCATCAAAACTATATTGATGCATTTCTTACTATTATTACTATATATTGATGCATTTCTTACTATTATTACTATATATTTGTGCACAGGTACACAGTACACATCGTGGACACAGGCCACTGATGTTGCAGGGCCGTCGTCATATGTACCACATATGGCGCCGATTGACTATGAGTACGTCGAGGAGCACGAGCGGAGCCACCGACGTTCTCCTACACCAGTGTTCGACTTCGACAGCTACTTTGCTCCGGTCCAGAACGAGCCCAATATAGTTCCTGATTCACAGCTATCTGGAGCTCCTCCAGCGACACAGGTCTCGCAGGGCGGCTACGAGACACCACTCCCTCAGGGCCGTCCTACACGCCACGTCGTTCCTCCTGAGCCGCTGACGTACTCTGCCGATCACGTGAGGGCGGGACGCAGGGCAGCCAAGCCAGGCACACTTAGGGGTGTCGCCCCTAAGCGTGGTAGGATTTAGTGTTGTGTCACCTTCTGTCTGTAGCTCGTATAGATTCTATGTTATGTCATGCTACATGTTCATGTCCAGTACTAGTACTATATGTCTTATATTTTTGTCTTTCATGTTTACTACGGCCGCGTATGTCTACCAGTATGAATATTCAAGCCGGGTTCTTTTCCTTCTATTATTGCACGGTTCAAGCCATGTCCCCTCAATTAATGCTCTCGGTGCATGCATCACAGCCCCGTCAAACTCCCATCAAAGGTCCCCGCTTTGCAAAACAGCCAAAGAATCCCAGGAGCATCCAATGTCCCCATGCATGTATGTCTGCTCAATGTGACGCTTTTGATGCATGTATCCGACTCCCATCAAAATAATGGATCTACATTATAGCCGGAATCTCTACTACGGCCTCCCACTCGTGCTTTCAATTTCAGGAACCACTCCTACAAAACCTTATCCTCTACTCACTCTTTCATTCACAGCAACCTCTCTTGCATCACAGCGGCATCCACTCTTCTTCCACGCTTCAACAACACCATCCATGGCAGGACCATCTAGTAGAGGATTTCCATGGACACCACAATACATCGAGAGAGCACTGGACGCAATCTGGCGTGCCGTGCGTGAACACCGGGATGATCCTTTCAGGGAGAACAATCTCGCACAAGCTGTCTCGAGGTTAAATGCAACAATCCCTAAGACCTCACACACTATGGCGCCGCAACATCTCACCACAAATGACCTTAGGGCCCTCTTAGAAGATCAAAGGCAGTTGTCCCGTCAGTGTTAGGTTTCTCTAGCACTACATTCAAGATAATGATGCTCCCCGATCAATATGCCTCCCACATTCAAGTACACTCAATTTTTTTTATTTTTATGTTATCGGTTTCTATTTCTTTTGCTCATTCGACTGTTTCTCTTCTGTTAGGCATTTCCGGAAGACAAAGAATTGATCGACAACCCTATCCCAAACTTCTTCTATCTATTTATGTTCTTCGGTGGAGGTTGCATGCCAGGTTCACGTAGAAGGCGACATACCTCATCCAACCGTAGTGTTTCGGAGCCATCTAACACACCAACATCCCGTCGAAGAAACACTGCAAGAAGACGCGCTCCGGCAACGCGCGTGCAACCAAACGCCAACGACGATGAAGACGACGATTTCATGCCCATGCCACCCTCAAGACCTCCGCCTCCACTCGAAGACCCTGACGACGAGGCATTTAGTGAATCTGTTTTGCGAGAACGACCCTCCAACAGCGACTTCTCAGCGCCACTTCGCCCACAGCCATCATCCAACCCCTACAGTATGGACATTAACTTCAGTAATATGTCTCAGCGGTGGGATCGAACATTTCCGTAAGATTAGGTGGCAAAAAATGAGTTGCATGTATTTATCACATGTACAAAATTTTCATTTCGTTTAATTGTTTTTATGAAATATAATTGCAATCGAAACAAGAGAAGTATAATCCATAGACTCGCCGGTAGTCTAGCCCAAGAGAAGGCCGGCCCATCTCAGAATCATCAAACGAAAGAGGGTCAACCAGAAGTATAATCCAACGGAGTGGTTAATAGGCAAGTACCGCAAAAGGGAATTGTTGTAGAGCCCACCAGGTTGTGCGACTTTTTTCCGACTTTGATTAGCCAACGGCAATCCGGTAGTAGTCGGAATTGGGATCGAGTGGGACGTTTGGGTCTACTCTATAGCAGCATTGATCTCAAAACATTATTCAATTGAATGGGTAGATAACGGAACAAAAACTCGTGTATGTCTCTATTAATTATTTGCCTGGTTTTTCTCCTTCGCATGAAAAATTAGGTATTATTTCTCCCTCAACTATTATTAGAATAATTTATTCCCTTCTCTCATAGTTCTCCCTCATCTATATTGACCGTATACAGTGTCACAACCACCCCCCCCCCCCCCCCCCCCCCCATGATTTGGACCAAACGATCCTCACCAAATCGTTAAGCCTTATCGAGCTGGGTCATCCCGATCCCGAGAGCCCTTCTAGTGCTACCACGGGTTCCCGTGCTATCGTGCTCAATGTCCATATCACCTCAACGAATGTGCCAAAAAAAAATATAACGGATAGTGCATCTCATCATCTTTCATGTTGTAAAATTTAAGATACAATAGGTACTTGTGCAAGAAGAACCAAAAAAGCGTAATCAGCTTGTGAATAGTGCGGGTTGCGCTTCACTCTTTTTGTTTCTCTTTGCACAATTATCCATTGCATTTCTAATTTTGAAGCATAATAGATGATGACATGCACTATCTATCTACTCCCTCTGTTTTTAATTATATGACATCGTTGACTTTTTTATTTAAATTTGACCAATAATATATATAAATAATTAGTTGCTTAACGTGAAACGTGTATTATTGGATCTATTATCAAAAACATTTTGAGATTAACTTATACATTTAGCTATTTGCATAAATATTTATAAATAAGATGAAATGTCAAAGTAACAAAAAAAATAGATAGTATATTTTTGTAATGTTTTGTGCATCCGTTGAAGTGCTACCGGCTTTGGTAGCACAATAGCACGTCAAGTTGCAGTAGGACCAGAAATTTTCCCGGGTCATCCCACCGGCGCCCACCGCGCCTTGGCCTCCTCATATCCAGGACCATAGGACCTTGCCGGCTGGATCGGGATCCTCATCAGTTTGCTGCTCGTGCAGCCGCGGCATCAGCCATCCGATCCCGCCCAAGGTTTGCAATACTGAATGGACCGGTAAAACCGGCTGGGACCGGTATGACCGGTTTTCGCAAAAACAGGAAAAATGGGTCTAAAAACCAGACAAAATTCAAATTCCAAATTTTGAATAAAAAATTCCAAAATTTTTGGTAAACCGGTCCAACCGGTCAAAATTTCCGGAAAACCGTACGAAATTCCGAAAATCGGTTCTAAGAGGAAAAATGCAAAAAAAAATTGAAAATTTTATTAAAAAATGAAACCAAAAATATGTAAAAACACTGATGCAATTTCCAGCGCAATGGTGTAACAAAAAAAAAATCCGATCATTTGCTTAGTCAAAAAAATCAAAGAAGGTTGCTGGTTCATAAAAAACGGTTTTTTCTTCTTTTTTTCCTTCCTTTTTTTACCCAGCAACTTCCTCAATTTTTTTGGCACATGAAACGATCGAATCTACGTGTTTCGTTTCACCATTGGGCTGCAAATTTGATCTAGTTTTTTTACATATTTTTGTTTCAAATTTCAAAATAAAATAAAATTTGAAAACGAAAACCGTACCCGGTAGCCCGAGCCGCCCATCGAATCCTACGGCTGGCGTTATGCCCTCGCTTTTCACAGCAGCAGCAGCCTCTGTTCTCCCGTGGAGGAAGGCGAAGTCGTTGAGCAATCTCATCTGCGAGTTGAAGTCGCAGCCTGGGCATGGCCGCTGACGGACATGCGCGGTGGCCGGTGGTGGTCTGCTGCCTCGTAGGAGAGGACGACGCCCTAAGCGGCGGTGCCGTCGCCGCTCATCTGGCCGCGGCAAGCGAAGCACATCACGTGTCGGCCTTGCTTCAGTCTCTTGATTGTTCCTCCAGCGCTCAGTTCGCATGGGCGCATGGCGTTACTTCAAATCGACAGACATCCGGTCTCCCTTTTCCGGTTGCCACTTCCCATTGCCGCCACCGTGTGCTAACGAATCGCTTGGCCCGCATCGGTGTCGAGCTGCTGGAGAGGCCAGCCAGGAAGTTCTCCACCTCCAAGAGCTTCTTCTCCAAGCCCGGCCTCCGTGTGAAGCTTCAGCCTCGCTGCCCGATTCTCCGTCCTCACTGAGATCTTGCTCATTCTTCAACAACGCAGCTCCTCCACACCATTTGCCGCCGTCCACGGGAGAGAACAGAGGAGGGGGCCGTGGAGACCGAGAGCGTAACGTGGGCCGTAGGATTAATTCGATGGGCGGGATCGGACGGCGGATGTCGCGATTGCCGAGGATCCCGGCCTCGTCGTTGCAGTTAAACAACAGCCTCCACAAGCCCGTGGCCTTAGGCCGTGTCCTGCCTGAGCTTACATCGTACGGAGTATTTCATCAATCTGCACACAGCTAACAATTTTATGTCTCGCTTTCAATATTTACCATGTTTCATGTGCCCAACCAAACCGAGAGTTTCTGAAAGTTCAGTTTCAGAACTCCATGCTATGTATGCTTGCTTCCTTGAAAAGGTAATGTGTCTTCAGTAGCTGTTCATTAGCTAGAATACAACCACATGGTATCAAGTTATGTTTCTATGATTACAGAATCGCAGGAAGCAAAAAGCAGTACAGGAACAATTTAGAAACTGATGTTGCAAAAAATCTTCAGTCTACTGAAGTGATATCTTTCTTCACCGAGGTCGGCAGGAGATTGTGCATAATCCGTTGAATGTATCAATGCAACAACACTATCGATGTTCGGAATAATAGTGAATATGGTGTATGCTGCCATGAAAGATCCACTCTGTTCATATAAATCACAGACGTCAGACGGAGATTGTAAGAACTGAGACTTGCTGGAATTTTAGTAGTGGGCTGCCAGGCCCATTAGTAATTCTAAATAATTTTTGAAAATCTCAAAGGCTTATCCATGAGTGGTAGGAGTGCAACTCTTTAGTCCCGCATTACTAGTTTAGGTGGAGGAGGATCAACTTATATAAAAGGTTGTTCTACCCATAGTCACCAGATTCGGATTCGGTGCCATCGAACCCGAACCCGATTCGTCGTCCCTAAGTCGGAGTCGGGGTCGGGCGGAATCGCTAACCCCATTCCACATGGTTCGCATCCCCGTTTCCGTAGGTGATTAGCGGGGGACGTGATTCAGGTCAGGATGATTCGCAACCCCGACAGTGCATAGGACTACGAGGGGACGGGGAGCAGGCTTATCTGATGTAGAGCGTCGGACATTCAATCTCTTCCATTGACGAAAGCCTTGAAATCCAGCCTAAGGTTGGACACTCTGACCTCGAACCTAATTTTTCTCAGCCTTCGTCCCCCGTCCCTCGAACCCGTCCCCCGTCCCCGTCGAACCGGGTTCGCGGTGACTATAGTTCTACCTATTCTTGCAAATGTGTGGATGAGAGGAATAAAGGAAAAACATATGCGCTGGCCGCGCATCAACTGCGTAAATGGTCCGCCGAAATCCGGCCCGATGCCTTGCGGGTGTGCGGCTTCCTTTTGCGGTTCTCCCTCTATAAATACGTAAGGGCCGCCGCCATCAGAACAGACCTCAACACGGGTTAGGATTTTGCCTCTTCCTCCTGCTGCGCCGCCGCTTGTAGTCTGCCCTATCCCGATTGTCGGCGTGCACTGGCGAACGGGAGAGCAAGTCTCCGGAACCGTCGTCGCTCTGCGCGACTGCTCGATCGCTTCCGCCACGGCTCGTTTTCCTCAACGTTCCGGCGGTGTTGCTCGTCGTCGACTACAACGACTTGTGAGCCGCTCCGTCGCCGCTGCATCAACTGTCGTCGTCGTCACGCCTGCTGCATCGTCGATCGTCACGGCCTCTTCATCATCTCCTCTGAACGATCAGTACGTACTCTCTAGAACTATATCTTTTCTATATGCCTACTTGATCCATACTTACGAAGTATGGTAGATCTTGCTCTCTTTACTATGGTTTTAGACTTGTCTAGATCTTGCGTAGACTTGTCTAGTTTAATCTGCAACTTATTCATCATGTTCATGTTTTATTTCTGGATTAAATTAAACCTAAAATTGCTCATATATCCAACAAGACTGGCCCGCTGTCAATTTAAAATGCTTCAAGAAAACAATCTTGCTTTTTGCACAATCTCAAGACTTCTGCACATTTCATCTGCTGAAGCAATCAGATATTTTTTGTTTAAATACCAGCCATTATATCGCCTGACTTTGTGGTTTAATCTCCGTCTCTAAAGCGCCTCAGGAGGCCCTCTTTCTTTAGGTATAGTACCGCTTGTTCCAAGTAGTGAGCAGTGCTACACCTGCATTTCAACCGGAAGTCCGTAAGTAGATATTTTTGAATTACATTTCAACCCTTGAACTACTGCAGGGAAGCTTCGTATATTCCTCCTTGCTGCCAAGAATTTGCACATCCAGATTTGTGTACCAAAAGTCAAATCTACTTGCTCAATGGCCGGGATCAAATTGACTCTCAGCTAGAAATGGCCGACATGTAGTAGCAGACCTATTCAAAATCCAAATCAAAAGCTGCACGCCGTTGCCTCGGATCATTAAGGTTAACAGTCAGATAACAGCAAGCAAGATACCGTACAAACTTCTTGCTGAAACAGTGTCACCGTACACACTGACACACGTAACCTCTGACGCGGCCCTTCCGTTCCTGTTTCACATTGGATCCGCACATGTAAGATTTCTGGGTAAACATATTTTTCGCTCAAAGCATGCAAGTCAGAGTCTGGAAACTGATACCAAAATTTAATGAAACAGGAAAAAAAAAAACATTAGAGCCCATAGGCCGTACACATGCGGTGCTCTGCTCTCCCCGAACATATCGCCGGTCCAAAACAGTTCTGTCGCACAAAGAACTCAACACCTCTCATGTGCCCAGGCTTATGCCAAGCCTAAACAATGCACACTAATCGAAACCACGTACGACCGCATCGATCGATTGGATCTCATGCATGAAGAGATGTGAACATTAATTAGAGGTACGACTAGATTTACGTACACCAAAAAGTTACGGCCCATATGACCTACTAACGTAGAAGCCGGCATGGTTCACAGTCTTCTACACAAACACACAGTAAAATACTATGGACCAACTGATTGTATGTAGTCAACCCAAGACCTGAACGAGTAAGTACTATTATCAAGCAATGAATATGGAGGCTAGTTACAGGGAGAGGCATGAACGAATGCTGGATCCATAAGTTGCAGAAAGATGCATGCAGTTGTCAGGCCGTAATACTCACTGAAACAAATTAGCAAATTCAGTATGCTCAATCACCAAGATGTCCAGGATACTGAAACTTAGCACAGTGCCAGTGATATATCTGTACTAATTTGCAGTGCGTAAAATTCCAAACAGGTGCCAAATCTCATCGCTATTTATGAACAGTGGTGGGTAGGGACAGTGAAGGAAAAGAAATACATTCAGACAAACAATACGGAAGCAATTACAAAGTAAATTCATATCAAAATTGCAGTGCCCCCGTAGAAGTTTTATTCAAACAATTTAGAAAAAGTTTATCTGCGGTTCTTTTTGATCTACCTTGTTTGCAGATGCATGACAACAAGCAGAAAGAATGTCACGAAGTTATACAGTTCAGTCCAATTGAGTAGCTTCAGCATGCAGGTCACCGTCTCATGAAAAAGAAAAGAGCACTGAACACTAAAGACAAGAACTAAAGTAATCACAAACTTGATGGTGCGAATCTCTGGTGGAACTTTCAGTGCACATGACCTCGTGATCTACATGTGACTTGCCCTTTTGACTTGCTGGTCTATTTGCGTGTGGAAGATCAGGTCACAACATTATTCACACTAGTAAATATTTTTCTAAATCTGGGGAATAGCACTTTATCACTATAGCAACCAAGTCGACCAAACAAGCTGCTCAAGCTCGTTCCAAACACTCATTTACCTAAATGTTACACAATTACTATTGACGCTACATATTTGATTGAGGAAGTGAATCTCAGCAGATTAGTGACTATCACTGCTTTAGGGTATGTTCGCATTTCTTTCCCGAGGAAAGATGATAGCCAATAACACTAAAACAAGCTACTAAGAACATCTAAATCTTTTTTTTGACTCCCTACATAAATGTAATCACAAGTTTTTTATTACAAAGAATATCTAAGTCTTTAACTTAATTACTGAAGAACTAATTATACTTGTCAGAAGCCATCATGGGGCGGCTCACAGATCAGTGCAGCGATCGAACCCTAGAACAAGTTAGTCAACTCTTTCACTGCTCAAGCTTTAATTGAAGCCAGTTTTATCAGGTTTTTTAATATCCACTTACATAGCAGCTAGGTTATTACTACCTCCGATTTCTTAGATCCTCACAGAACTGAAGCTGGTATCGTTAGACTTTGACTTGGCTTGAACTCCTTAATCTCTACGTCTCAACTATCTATATAAGTCCAATCATTCAGAACCAAGCACACTCCCAATTGCACTCGCTCATCAACTCCAGAAGCCATGGGGCAGGCTAGGGCTCAGCTCTTAGCCTCCCTAGCGGCTACCTATCTCGTTCTAGTCTCCGCTGGCAACATAGACAACGAAATTGATATGATGTGGGGCAACTCAAAGTTAGTGACTGACAGCAGCGGCCAACAGGCCATCGCATTGACTCTCGACCCCAACGGTGGCTCCGCAATGCGCTCGAAGAACACATACCGCTTCTGCAGGATCGACATTGACATCAAGCTTGTACCTGGGAACTCAGCCGGCACGGTGACCACATTTTATGTAAGTGACCAAATAACGAAGTAAATATCTTTCAAGGTGCTTGTTGATCCTTTGGACTAATCAACAATTTTTGTTGCAATTTGGGAACAGATGATATCAGAAGGGTCATGGCAGTCCCATGATGAGATTGACCTAGAGTTCTTGGGGAACAGCTCCGGCCAGCCATATACCTTGCACACAAATATGTACGCCAAAGGGAAGGGTGGAAGAGAGAAGCAGTACCGGCTTTGGTTTGATCCCACACAAGATTA
Organism: Eragrostis curvula; assembly: GCA_007726485.1. Taxonomy (NCBI): domain Eukaryota; kingdom Viridiplantae; phylum Streptophyta; class Magnoliopsida; order Poales; family Poaceae; genus Eragrostis; species Eragrostis curvula. The sequence continues at coordinate 1,557,516 of RWGY01000005.1, forward strand.
CCACACCTACACCATCATCTGGAACAGAGATTGGACCTTGTAAGTTTCCTTGCTATTCCATAAACATTTAAGTTCATATGTATGTGCGCTATGTTTAGCAGCATTCAGTGTGGTATATAGTAAAGAAATTTTGAAAAACGAATTTCTATCTCAGGAAGAGATCTTGTTCAATCTCTTATTTGAAAGCACTAAGCCAGATTATTCTGCTCTGTTGATCAAATGCAGAATCCTTGTGGACAACAAAGTTATCCGGCAGATGAAGAATAAGGAGATGAATGGTATCGCATACCCATCCACTCAACAAATGAGGGTGTATGCCAGCCTCTGGAACGCCGACGACTGGGCAACGCAGGGTGGAAGGGTCAAAATCGACTGGTCACAAGCGCCGTTCGTCGCATACTTCAGGAACTACAGGGCCATATCCTGCACATCATACCAGACCTCCTCGTTGTGTGCTGAGGGTTCAACTAATCCTATGGGTTGGTTCAACCAGGAGCTGAACGATTCACGAAAACAGCAACTCAAGGAAGTGGATGACAATTACAAGATCTATGATTATTGCACTGACACAAAGAGATTCCAAAACGGGTTCCCTCATGAGTGTGAGGCAGAGAAGTGAATCATGTAGCAGATAGAAAGGGTGAGAGGTATAAGGATGATTCAGAAATTCAGTTCATTCTTTTTGAGATGAACAATATCATTAATGTATTGTCCATTGCATTTAGTTATAAAGAAAATCAAAATAAATCCGATCACGTGTATCCAGATATTGGCTGTACATATATCAAATGTGATCCGCTAAAAGGATGCTGAAGTGGGCTAAATACATAATAGAGTGGTTTGAGGAATGTATGGTTTACGTTCGGAGCCACCTCATACTGCATAAGAACAGTTCTCGTAAACAGAATGAGAAATGTTTCCACCCAAATCGTGGATGTTCCATCAGTAAACAAAGCTTTGTTAGGATCAGAAAGCAAATCGAACTGAACAACTAAAACTAAATCAGTCGTACGCACTTGCAGTTTAAACCTAGCCAGCCCACAGAAATCATTAAACAAAACGCATTATGAACTAAGACATGCCGAGTAATACTTTGATTATATAAATTTTAATTCGATTGCCGCCTGGCTCATCAGAACAAGTTTTTGTCTGGCTACTAACATACCTTTAGTGCTAACTAATAAGATCGACCAGTACAGATAATCTGCACCGGGATGATCTTACATCAATATGCAGTCTGCAAAGTGTAACGCATCAGACACTAATCAGAAAAGTATAAGCTTCTACAGATAAGTTGGTATCCTGAACAAATAATAGAACCTCAGTCAGTCACCTGATCATAATTTATCAATACAATAGATATTACAGAGTCAACTTAGGGGCTGAAGGCCGAGATCAATGAAGCCCTTCTCCCAAATGCCATGAGGCTCCGATCAGAATAACTATCTTAAACTCTAATTACTGCATGGGCTATCTTAAACTCCCAAATTCCCCGTGGACATGAACTGCATGGGCTTCCTTTATATACCAGATCAGATACTAGTCAGAAAAGTATAAGCTTCTACAGATAAGTTGGTATCCTGAACAAATACTCGAACACTTGTACTTTTCTGATTAGTGTCTGATGTGTTACACTTTGCAGACTGCATACTGATGTAGGATATGGAAATCAATCTTCTGATATATACCTCCGATTTCCTAGCACACTCAAAATATTTTCAGGTTATGCATTCCAGATCCTCCATGCCATCTGCCTAGAAATTTGAGAAACCAGGCATAAAGCATAGAGTGAATTAATAAAAGTCACACAAGCATTAAATTGAAGCAATCTCTATGCCTATTCAAACATATTAAAAGTACAGTCACCGCTAAATATTAATTACAGCAGTAGTGCTCTTTAGTTACCAGTCTCCATAGCTACAGACTATGATACCTACAAAACTGTGCCTGTGTCAGCATCATCTACACAAAGACAGTTAAATATCCCTAGAATAGTTCCACTAATTTGTCACAAAGTCGACAAAAGACGAGTTAGTAATCTAGCCGCAAATGAACCTGACCAGTTAACATCGTCTATATCACACAACTGTAGAATTGTGAATTATTTTCCTCGAACAAGAATCGTGAATTTTGGAAGGCATCCGTAACAATCTTAAGTACTATAAACTCACCCATAACTCTGCAACATCATTGTCATATATCTACCATGTATAAGATCAAGCCCCGTCACTAGTAACGATTGGAGGAGGTTGAGGAATATGAAGTTCTAGCCGGCACCTGCATTAATTAGAACAATAAAAAAATAAACAATTTGCGTACATGTACAGCTGCCAAAAGATGCACTTCAGGACAAAACTGTAGAGTAAACAAGAAAGAAAAGGATAGTATATGTCTTCTTAGATCTGCTAAGAATCTAAATGTCAAAACCTTGGTAGTATGGACCACAATATTACTATTCTAAAATGTAAAGCAAATCTAGGTATCAATCTGGTATCAACGAATTTTACTAGGTTAACCAGCAAAAAAGGAATTTCGGCAGGCACAAAAATGCATGTATGTCAACGAAATTTCAAGCTGTTTATTACAGGTTTGGGTGCTAACGAGCACTCATGAAACAAATTGCATTGCGCACACATGATCAGGAATGTACAAGTAGACTTCAGCATGCATGGCCATGTGATCCACAGGTGACTTACTTGTTTGACTTACATATCACTTTCTTTATCAACCAAAGGACACTTGCATTGGTAAGCGGTTAACTCATTGTTTAAGGAACTTGTTATTCCCGCCAACCCAGTAAAAAACATAACTGTTCATGCTCCGTTTCCATAACAGACATCATTGCTATGCAATATCAAAAGCACAATGTACTTTGGGGGAAAGGGCAAAAACTACCTATAACTGCACAAATCAGGCAAGATTTAGAAAGGCTGAACTTACAAAAGTGATGAGTACCACTGCTACGCTTCAATCTTTAGGAAGCCACAAGTTTACTTTCAAGGGCATAGAAGCACACCTAAGGAGTATGAATGATAATTGAGCCAACTTAAACCATCATACCAACCTCGACAAAGAAACCTAAAACCCTCATTCAAAACCCTCAACTTGCTAGAGGCCATCTTAATTTGGCAGAAGCCACCGTGGGGCGGCAGCTCTCCTGCTCGGTCTTCGATTCCCAGTACTCAATTCAATTTTTATGCCTATTTCTTCAGAAGCCAGCCAATGATGTCTGGTTTCAGCACACTATCCAAGAATCTAAGCCCATACTTCATTAGATCTTGTTCAGACTTGGACACCCTGGTCTCCTCGATTGGCCTATATAAGTTAACATAATTCCAAACACACACTTCAGTCACTCATAGTGTGCACACTCACTAAATACCACCAGAAGCAATGGAGCAGAGTAGGGCTCACTTCCTGAGCTCTCTAGCAGTTATCTATCTTGTCCTAGCGGTCTCCCCAGCAGCAAGTGACATGGCAGATAGCTTTGACAAGATGTGGGGCGACATACAGGTGTTCTACGATAGCACCGGCCACCAAATCATGTCAATGACCCTCGACCGCTGGACAACTTCTGCATTCCGTTCAAAGAGCCTGTACCTCTTCGGGAGATTCGACATCGAAATCAAGCTCGTTCCCAAGGACTCAGCTGGCACTGTCACCACTCTATATGTAAGTAAAGAAGAAATTGGGAAACAAATTCTTCATTCCGGTCACATGTGGATTCTTAGCCTCACCATTCTTCTCTGTCAATCTGTATACAGATGGTAACAGAGGGGCCATGGCAATACCATGATGAGATAGACCTTGAGTTCTTGGGGAATACCACTGGTGAACCATACACCCTGCACACCAACATCTATGCCAAAGGGAAAGGGGGACGAGAAAAGCAGCACCGCCTTTGGTTTGATCCAACTCAAGACTTCAATACCTACTCCATCATCTGGAACTCACGTAATATTTTGTAAGTTCCCCTCTTATGCTGGCTAAACTTTTACAGTAGCTCCTTGCAGTGCTACTAAGGAATATTGAGAGCAAGTAGCTTGTTCAGTCTATTCTAATAATTTGAAGGTGTAAAATCTAAATCAATTTATCTGTTGCTGGGTTACAGAATACTTGTCAATGGCAAACCAATCCGGCGGGTGAAGAATAAGATGAGGGATGGTTATCCCTTTCCATTATTTCAGCCCATGAGGTTGTATGCCAGCATCTGGAACGCCGATGACTGGGCGACACAGGGAGGACGCATCAAGACTGACTGGTCCCAGGCACCATTCACAGCATTCTTCCGGAACTATAGTGCCACCGCTTGTGTCCCATACAAGACTGCCTGGATTTGCGGCCAAGGTTCTAGTGATAGCAGTTGGTTCAGCCAGGAGTTAGATGAGGATGGGCAGCAGAAAATGCAGGATGTGGATAATCAGTACAAGATTTATGACTACTGCACGGATTCAAGGAGGTTCCCTAATGGGTACCCCCAACAATGTGGGTCAGAGTAGAAGTTATTCACGTAGAGAAACGGTGAGAGGAGTATTGCAGAATTTAGACCATTCTTTATATGTACGATCATAAGAAATAGGTTTGTTCATCTCAATATTTATTCTTCTTTTCTTGGGGAGGGAGGTGTGAAAATTCCAATCTTTGGATAGGCTCAAATATTTGTTCTGCAATACACTGTTGAGAACAAGAGTAAATTATGATGCACTTAGTCAGATTTATAGCGGTATTCACTGAGAAAAAACTGCAAACTGCAGATGTAATCAGTACAGACTTAGAATGAGGAGTATATGCTAAGTGACACATTTTGTGACCAAGCTATGTTACTCCCTTTGGTTTTTAGTTGATAAGTGTTAAGGTCGGCATCACCTATAGCCGGTGCAAGGGCCAAGCTAAGGAGGTGGCCGGCTAGTTAATTAGGAAAGGTGGGCCATGGGTTCACTAGTTTACTTAGGGGTCAAGTAATCATGTAACTTAGGGGTCAAGTCACTCTCCTCTATATATAGAGGGAGGATATTATCAATAAAGGCAAGAAGTAATTAGAGGGGTCAAACCCTAACTCTCTCTCTCTCTGAGCCGCCGCCGCCCTCCCTCCCTCCCTCTCTCTCTCTCTCTCTCTCTCCCTCTCCCTCCCTCCCTCTCTCTCTATGCGCCTCTCTCCCCCTCTCACCACTGTTGCACATAACATTAACACTATTTTCTTACCTAAAAAATGAGCTAAGAAAGTTGTCCTAACATCATCAATTAACAACCGGAGGAACTACACCATAGCATGACACTACAATGAAAGAAGTGTGATTGAGTTAAGGTCAGTAGGTTATCGGTATTTTGTGCAGAAACATTGGAATAAAGTTGGTTATATACATGCAAAAGGCCTTGAGAAGCTTAGAACATGGTTTCTGGGAAGTTAAAATAACATTTGTATATCATAGTAGTTAAATCAAGCTTGACAACTAGTAGACCACCATCTCCACCTCAGGCGAATAACTTGGAATTAGGATGTCATTTGGCATAATAAAAGAATGAACGTAATGTTACCTTATATCTAGGTGTTGGGATTTTGTTGTGTTCTGTAAGATAAGGCCTACGCACATATTTTGGTACCGAACCAAAATTTCAAAACCTCGCTAAAAGGAGATAGCATTGCATTGTGTAATGCAGTGGAAGAAAATTCTTCTCAAACTGTTGCAAACAATGATTTTGTTAAATATTCTGTCACATTCTACACAAAGAATTTTAACTATAAAGTACTAAGTGCTTTGTCCTCAAGACTTAATGAAGAGTATATCTTGAACTGAAGCAAAGCTTACAACTATACATGTAAAGATGGCTCAATTTATAGATTAGAAAAGAGTGCCAGCTGCTAGGTCAATCCCTAATAATCAGTAAACAATGACAACATGGATCAATAGCTGCAGTTTCGATAGTTGTAGATGCAACTCTTCCAACAGAAAAGAGTAAAGACAAGTCAAAAGAAGTGCATTAAAGCCACTGATTTTCATGCGTCAGTACAATAACTTGCCCCAAAGTTTTTAAGAAAAATAAAACAAGTTACCTTCAAGAATAGGGTCAACTAGAATAGAACCACCAGTTATGCAGCTCTTTCTTCACAACAGTTTTCTTTCCTTCTGAGATTTCAATGTACATAGCACAATAAACCATGCACTGTTTATATACACATGGAACAAATGCTTAGAACAGATAAAAAAGGTGGTGTCAGCACAGTTAAGGTTTGGTATTGCATTTATACATGAGAGCACAATGCTGAAGGATTTGCTTTCACATTTGTATGATTCATCTGTCTCCTGCACTGAAAAAAAGCAACGCTAACAAACTATTGTATCATACAATGCAAAAACTAGGAATGAAAATAAACTCTTGGCAAACAATGTCCTGTAAAACTAGAATACTGAAAGCAAAATGAAAACAATTTATTTCCGGTAGAATTGAGAAAAATTAACCATGAAGGTTAAGTCACCCATCTACTTTTCTTGTAGCTATTAAACAGCCATTGTAATCTCTCCAAACTATCACAGAAACAAAGTTCTTCAGTATCTTCAATCCATGACCCCAGCCAATCTATCAGGCTAATCATCAAAAAATCCGGTACAAAGAATGTCAATCAGCTGGGCTACAGCCTACAGCACCAGCCAATCGAAGATGAGAACGAAATATGTGTGTCCATTTGAAAGATTTATTGTTCTCGTTCCAGTATACTACAAAACATTTGTTAATTTTCTAACATATTTCACCGAATATAGACTGTTAAACTGACCAGCTGAGTTTTAATTTAATACTGCTAACAACTTTAGTCATTTCGAATGTACATGCAAGAATACATGAAAAACCAACAAAACATTGACATGCATACCATATAACAGATCTATGACCATCGAAACTTCATCATTGATTCAATCATCATCATGCCCATTCAATATCAGGAATAGGGATTTTACAGGATCATAGAGCCAATCTACAACTTACTAGAAAGTTAATGACCATTACTTTCAAACAATGCCAACATATAAGATATTAGAACTATGCACTTCCTCAAATGAGTATCATAGGCCTGGTGTGGTCAAAGCAGATTGCAACACATCTTCCAGGTACTTCTCTGCAGCTGCATACTGCCTCTTTTTGTCCTCTATAGCTAGGGCAGCAAGAGCTTTATCCTGATTACAATTTCCAAAGAGCTCAAGAATAAGGACAGATTTTCAGCAGAGGAAAAGGATGGAAACAGAAGGCAAAAGGCGTACTGGAGGTAAATCCTGGTAGCTTCTCAATGTGTCAGCGATGGGTTTTGTCTTCCTCTCCAGATCCTTCTTATGCTCTGCCATTTCCATCAACACACCATGATTGATTTCTGGCGTATAACCCACTCTATTAAGCATTGCCTGATAAAGAGAAGAAGACAAATAAAAAAAGTGTCCATATAGATTTCCAAATCAGACAACAGTGAGGCCCAAAAAAATCATACAATAGTGTGTAACCATTTACACAAAGTAGCTTAGCTATTTCTAGCTACTAGGAATAATAATGAAGGGATAGCTTAAATCGTTGCAGCTAACCATCACAGGAACGAAAGCAGGTAACAAATCACAAAGTAACATGGTCCAATCAGGAGTAAACTGTTAGCTGGATGCATGATGATTATTACAAAGCTTCATATCCTATTCAACAAACCGGTAAAAGATATACAGGCTCCTTTAAACCTTCAAAAAATACTCATCTCTACAAGAAACGGTTTCAGGTGCCATAGCAAATATGTTGGGCATGTTACTCCGACCAGGGTCAAGGGTATAAAGTTAGTTGTCACATGATGATTCAGCCTACCTTTATAAAGGCATGCCTCCTTAATAATACTTACAATAGGCACTTAGATATAAAGATATAAATTACGCGAAAGCAGAGTTGAACCAACACTTGCTCCTAACAAAGTTCAGACTGAAAGATTGCCATATAATTGTATAACAACATAAGCATAACAGAAGAGGTAAGACTCATGTCAGGAAATTCTTTCAAATGAAGAAATATGTTGGCTGAAAAGGTTTGGAAGTTGCAAATTCAGCTCAACAATTCTATTTCCTGTTTGCTGGTAGCTCTTGGGGGGTTTCATCTCTAACCTACATCAACTTGTTTGAGTTCAAAAAGCTTTGTTGTACAACCATATAATAACACTAACCTAATTGACAAATACAGGGATCGAAAGCTCACTCGATACTTCAGCAAACAATATATGCGTCTTTGAAAATAAAAAATTAATAATTATCAACACAATTTGTTTATGGATACTCACTACTCAGCCGCAACTAGCAGGTCAAAATCAAGTATTGAACCCTAAGCATTACATAACTAGCAAAAAGAAAACGGTAGTCACCTTATAATTTGAGACTTGGAGGATATATTGTCGTTCCTTTGAGTCCATCATGACAAGCTTTGTCTGCCAATCCGTCATTTGCTCCACCTGCTGCTTCTCAACATCATTTTTGAATTTCTCCAACATCCTAGAAACAATACAGTATTTATCATCTTTAACGCAGAGATCCAGGTGGTGATTATTAGTGAGCACTCCTTTAGTTCAGAAAGAACTGAACAGTTCCCCGCTTACTTTTTGAGCTCAGTAAGCTTGGTTATGGCCTTCCTAGTGTAATCGAGGAGTGCCTTTGATTCCTTATGCACTCTGTCCCTCTTCTCCTCCACCTCTGCTCGCCTCAGCGACAAATCTGCACTGGCCACCACAAAGCTGCATAACAACCATCTTAGATGTCAATCAGAAACAACGAGATAAACAAGAGAGCTATCAAGCTGGTCTCATCATGACACCCAAAAAAGCCAAAGATTACTAATTTTTATTTACAGCATGGGGATGGAATTTCAATGTACAAATTAAATTTTACAGCAAGATCATTATCTTGTGTCTGCAACATGAGGATGAAATTTCATGGGTTGGCCCTATGACCTATCTAAATAAGCTTAGAGTTAGAGCAACGGATATTAAACTTAGTTCAAGTTTGGATCAACACCTCCAGTCATGCCGTGATTTGCTATTTGGCCAAATGCTCCAGCAGTAGCCCACTAACAACAGTTACATGTATCTACTTCATCGAAAATCGAATTGTAAGTTTGGCTACGAATTTATTGGGTTGGGCTCACAGAAGGGATCTTACATAGTGTTTAAGCTAGTATCAGAACATTCAGTAATACGCTTAGCATTTTATTTAATCAGCAGAAAAAGATAAATCATTGCAGCTCATGCAATGCCGATGAAAATCCCAATTCCTTATAACTCTACCTGTCAGAACTGATATGTACAGATCTCTCACTAATTGCGTCTGTGCGAGAGAGAGAAAAAAAATTATCCGTTTGATAACTCGATGCACAAAGAAAAATAGAACGAAAAATCAGAACCCTAGCGCAACCTGCTCACCTGCTCATCTCGGTGTCACGGATGGCGAGGAGGTTGGCCACGGCAGCAACAGCGCGCGCAGCCGCGGCAGCGGGCGGCGGAAGCGCATCCCGCGCAAGCCCCGCCCGCTCGAGTGCCTCCCGCAGGCGCGCCGCCTCGGCGCGGTACTCCGAGGCCTGCGCGCGCAGCCCCGCGGCCGCGATCCCGGCAGCCCGGGACCGCGCCTGCGATGCGGCGGCAAGCGCGCGGAGATAGGCCACCCCGCGCGGCGTGGGGTCGGGGCCCAGCGAGAGCTCCGCGGCCGCTCCGCCTCCGGCGCCGCCGCGCCCTCCCGCTCCGGCCCCGCCACCGGCCTCCGCCACGAGGGAGGCCAGCCACGTGTTGACCTCGGCGACGGCCGCGGAGGAGGAGGCGGACGCGGCCGCCGGGGCGGCGGGATCGAGGAGCTCGGCGGCGTGATCCATAGGGGGAGAGCGGGTGGTGGGTCACAGGGTCAGTGGGTGGCCGGCGAGGTTGATGTTTGAAATGGAAGGGCGTTTTTGTGGGTTGGGTTTGCAGAGCACACTGGGCGTGGTCTGGGACTCTGGGGAATAGAAGGCCTGATCTAAAACAGCCCACTTTGGCTCATTCACTTCTTGCGCCGTTGCCAATTGGGCATAATGTTCATTTAAAAATATAATATGATTATTTGATGCGGTATGCAGATTTTCGTCATCCATGTCCGCAGTCCACATATTTTGCGCCACGTTGGAGAATGGCGACCCGCGGCACAATATTTTAACACCATTGTTGCACTCTATATGCAAATGAACACAAGAAGAGGTATCGAATGAACACATATTTTAAAATAAACACAATATTTTCTCACCATTTTCGTGCTTACCTCTCATATCCTCAAATTATTTAAATGCAGGTGTTCTTATCACTACTCGATATAGCAAAATTATTTTTGAGCCCGACAGGTCAGAAGTTGAGGCAATGAGAGGTAAATATAGCAACATTGTGCTCTGATCAATTTCATTTTTTGTAACCTACAACTGAATTGGCATTGTTTTTTTCATTAAATTGTAGGATTTCAAACGCGTCTAACAAATGCGCCTAATCAAGAACGTCATCTTGGGCGTGACCGCCTGAGAGATATGAATGTGCTTTGAGGTTGCATGAAAATGAAGACTCCCAAATAAATATGGTCGCTATCGTTACCGACAATGAATAAGAACTACGCGCCACGTCATGTCTTTTATGTCTCTAAGTCAATTAACGTCTTTGAATTCAAACAATGTCGTTATTTTATCAGATTCTTGAGCTTGTCGTGTTAATTAACGTCAGAACTGTTTTTTTTTTATGATACGTACACGGTACATCATATTATTTTTATTTATGATAAAGTCCTGCCAAGTAATGTCATTTAGGCGGACACGTGCGTAACGTACGTGCATTTTCATTAGTATTTTTTAGTCTTGAGTAAGCCAAAAAAAAAACATCAATAAGAATAAAAATAGCATTCAGTTTCAAAAAATTTAGAGATTCTGAAGCACCTGGGAAAGCACGCAGTAAGGAGAATAGCGCAGTTGTTACTGCTGCAGCCGGCGAATCAGTCAGCCGAACACGCCCAATAAAAGTAGTATCAATGCATTAGAGTTCCTGAGACTTGGATTTTTTCTAATCTAAGTTTATAAAATTTGAAGGTCTCACTTTGTATCAGCAAAAATTTGTTCATATTTTTTTAGCTGAATTACAGCAGACTTGCGCCCTTGTGTTTTCCTAAGACAAGATAATGTTCAAATGGAAAACCATTGGACCAATGAAAATGAAATTTAAATATATATTTCATCAAGAAAATAGAGAACGTCGGTCAGATGACAAGGCAGGGCCCAGTGCAAAAAGGATTTGCCAACCCGTAATCGCATACTAGAGTACACATGATAAGCTGTCTGGCACCGGCCCCCAGGTGTCTTAGTGATGAATGAGCAAATGATCAAGGAATCAAACACATTACTTCGCAAAAAAAAGAAGAAGAAAGGAATCAAACACATTGCCCTACTACCTTTCCTATTCCTGATGAACCCAAGTACAGGTACCTTTTATCCCTTCAACCTTCAACAAAGTCTCGCAAGTGATGTACTAATTAGCTGCATGAGTAGCACATGACAAATTGAAAATGGTTTGTGTACTGTTCCTACGTATCTTCAGAAGTCAAAAAGTGTACTGTTCCCACGTAATAGTTTGAGGTCACTGTGTTAATGAGGAGACAACCAGGACGCTGCCCAAAATATTCTTTTCTTTAAATTTAGAGGTTGCCCCAAATGTTCTCGCCAAGAGAAATACCAAAACAAAGGGAAAAAATTACAAACTAAAACATTTGTCCCACAAGTCAATACTCTTGAATAAATTTAAATGAAACCAATAATAATGCATTCAAGTTTTGACTACATGTCACAGCGATTGTGTCACGATTTCAGTGATATATTTATTTATATAATAATTAATTTGTGGTTGAATTTAGGATTTGAATAGAAGAAAGGAGAGAACAGGAAAACAGAGACACGGGTTTTGAATTGCTCGTGGTGTTTAGTGGCCAGCACGCTTCAGTCCATCATTTGCCACCCCAGCTGGCCTGTAGTATTCTAGCATCTATGTATGCATAGCACCCTTGGTATGGTGAAATTGCACATTGCCCCTATTTGTCTTTCAGTCATTTTTTATATACTTTGAAGGTGGTTTTGCAAATATTTATAATTCATTGTTTCGAGTACAAGACATGCATACCTGCGACTCAAATTTCATATTATATTTTTTACTTAGTACAGGATTGTGTTGAACATAAAAATGGATATATTAGTTATCATGAAAATATGCTGTCTTAAAAACAGCAATTATTTTAATTCCTACATATTTTCACAGGAAAGGTTATCTCCTAGTTAAGGATTAAGCTGCACATACGATCCATGTAGTTAGAATATTGTACAACCACAAATACCCCACAAATTGCATGTATATATATCCCTAAAGAAAAAAAAGATCCCGTGGGTGAATTTCGAGTCAGACGTGACAACTCGGACCTATAGTGTGATTCAAAAAAAAGAACTCTGACCTATAGTGGAGCTAGCTAGTTAATGGTGCATCAGTTTATATACTGGACTTAACTACTTCACCCAATGCGAAATTTTGCAATCTTTTTGATTTTTTATTGATGCGTTACTAACATGTGAGACCATAATCCATGAATTTGCAGTGGCACAGAGAAAAAATATTTAGAAAAAAATGCAAACAAATGCACTTTACATACAGTAAGGAAATGCATTTCCAACAAATTACCATACTAACATGCGAGGTATCTTACAATCGAATGTTAATCATTCATATTGACAATGGTTCATTGTCCATATTGTTTGAGAAGTTTACTTTACATTTTGCTGCATGTTGTTGTCCATAACCTTTTGCTTGCTCTTACTGATCCATGAAACATTGTTCATCATCCTATCTCCTATATTATGCAAAGCATGAGGAGCAACTAACTATTGATATTTGGTCATTCAACAACAAAATCATGAAGTAAAACAAACAGAGAACAATACAAGCCTACATGTCAATGCACAAATTTTTACAAATATAGGTCACAAAAAGGCAACTTGACTATGGAACACATTAGGGAATGATTATACGGAAAGAGTCCAGAAAATCACACATGCATCCTAGGAAAGTCAACGCCATGAGAGCTCTAAAAGATTCCAAGCAAAGTGCAAGCTGTCTGGTTCAAAAGTTCTAAAGAAAAACAAAGTGATAAAATAACAAAGCAAATAGGGCAGTTATCCAGGGTGGCACCCTTGATAGAGGAATCAAATTAATTATTCAAACGTTAGGGGCTAAAGTGTAAACATAGCTAAAACGAAGGAGTTCACATTCCAGTCCTGGCCGGTAGCCGCTTTTCCTTTCTGCCAAGGCTTCTTCCATCGTCTTGCAAGAGACCCTTTCCCCCCTCTCTCTCCACTACTCCATCCCGCTCCACCGCCTTCCATTCCAGATCGATCTCCCCGGCGCGAATTTTCCACTTCGATCTTCGCGACTTCTTCTTGGGATTTGCTTCACAGGTTGGTCTTCTCGGAACCCGCTGTTTTCCTCTGTATTTCTCGGCGCTCGCCGCGGCTTCCTTGCTCAAGCAAAATCCCTGCTGAGCTTGGGCGGCACCTTGCACCGCCTACGGACTGCCAGAAGCTTCCGGCTCGAGCGGCAAGGCGCGGCGCAGTAGGAGGGAATAGGGTTGGGGTCGGAATTGTGACCTAGGCTTGCCATTTCTCTGTTCGTGGTGTCGGACTGCGGAATCTGCCTGCTGCGGGGGCGCGGCTCCGTGTCCATTACTCGCGGAGTGATTGGGTCATCTGGGAGTGGATGCTTTCAGCGTGTTGAACCCTGTGACTGGCGGTAGGACTTGCCTTTTGTTTGATCCAGATTTGAGCCTGGATGATGCACTGCCGCTGCTTGCCCATTTTGCCTGTACTGGGGATTGAAGTGGCTGCCTGTACCTGATTCGGAGCATTGTTCGCTTGCTGGGAATGTCTGGTCTACTGCTTTGGCATGTGGAAGCTCCGCTACGCATTGGGGGTGATGGGATGCGAGGCGGTTCTGTCGGGAGAAGAAATGGCGCGACCAGCGTGCATCCCGAGTAGCTTAGGTCCTGCGTTGCCGCGCATTTCCTGATATGGAAATACATAGTATGCTGCTACATATTCACATTCAATGTTATCGGTTATATGTCGACAATAATAATATGAGAGTATGCCTATTCATTCCGCTGCAATCATAGCGGTAGTCATTCTATCATCATAAGCGAATCGTTATTATAGAAACATGGTACTTAATATCGAATAATTATTTGTTAACAACTTCACATACGTCTAGTTTAGTTTTTTTTTTCCTAAATAAAAGAAGGGAACTGTTTGTATGTTTGGTAATTACTAATTATGAATTCTCTTGGTTTCCTATGGCAGCATACCTTTAGGCATCCTTTGCAAGAAGAATTAGGCATTAATTCTTTGTAAAACCGAGGATGTCAGTTTCTATGAAGGATCTGGACCCAGCTTTCCGTGGATCTGGGCAAAAAGAGTATCCTTAAAGGCTTTCATACTTCACTCCATTAATATTTCTTTTCTCATTTTTATCATCTTCATGTTGATGAATTTACTTAACATTGGAGAAGATTCCACTATTATTATATCGAGATTTGAGTTCATAATGTTATATTGGAAAGCTTCATCGGTGCTTATTGAAATCTGCATGTGGGATTCAGACGGACCTTTTGTCCATGGCTGACTGGTCACTAAAATTGTCTGTTCATGTCAAAGATATTGACGACAGAAGAATAATTGAACTGACTTGCTTTTAATGCAACATAGGCAATTTAGTGCTCACACAGATGCTTTTAGCCTATCTGATGTGTAGGAATTCGCATATCTTCGTTGGGTGATGATGTTAGGTATTTTAAGACACACCAGAGTATTGGCATGACACATATAGCCATTTCATACCACAAACTGAGAGCAGTGAAGGGAAAACGTGTTCCCTGTTTGACTTAGCTTTATCTTGTTATGAATCGTTATGTTAATAAATGAACTGTCCTGGGACGTGCTTCACAGCATGTATCTAACACACAGTAGATATCAAGTCAATGCTTAATGTCTGAGGAAGGTTGGCACTTCTATAGATAGTGGCTAAACTTAATAGCAATGCATATAAACTAGTGTAAAGAATACTGGACCAAAAAAAACCCCAAAGCATGAGATAACAACTATTATTATCTAAGTTACTTTCTCAAGTATTTATGGAGCACATGGTCTCAAATTCACGGTTGATAGTCAATCCGCTATTCCACTATCTCATTGGCCTTGATTCTATTGGTGGCTACTGTTATCCTTAATACCTTGCAGAGGTTTGGAAATATGGCGTATTGAAAATTTCAAGCCAGTTCCTGTCCCTTCATCTTCATATGGAAAGTTTTTCACGGGTGATTCTTACATCATCTTGAAGGTATCATGGTGCACAATACTGAGAAACATACATTTCTCCCCTTTTATTGCTTCCTGTTATTATTATTTTTTGCTTAATTTAGGAAAATCCATGTTCAATCATAACATCTTTCTCCTGTTCAATATGACATTTATTTCCATAATGCCCAACAGCATGCTCATTCTTCAATTTTCAAAGTTCTGTATCATCTGCAATGCATCTTGGCAATTCATTCCTTGTGTTTATTCACTGCGAAATGCCAGTTTCATTCTGCATAAACTGAAGAGGGCGTACCACAGCCTTATAAAGCACAAGAGAGGTTCAGAAGCCACGAGAAGTGTTGAAACATCATTTTTATTTGTTTTCTATGGGATAAATGAATTTTTAAGATCAGATGCTCACAATGGTAAGCCATCAAAATTAGTCAAGAGTTGGTATGGGAACCCATATCCACGAGGGAATTTCCTGTCAGAATATATGACATGATGACTCTGCTGTAGTATTCTGGTAGGTGATACAGTCTTGCACTAAACAAAGTTAACAAATACCAGGGAGGCCCAGCTTCATACTTTGAGTTAGCCAAATAAGTTAAATGGGCATACTATTTAGAACATTAAGTTGGGCATACTATTTAGAACATTAAGTTTTGTGCATTGTGCTCAAATGCATGTAACAATTTTTTCACATGTTCTTTTTTCCTTCCTACAGACAACTGCCTTGAAAAATGGTTCTCTTCGCCATGATATCCATTACTGGATGGGTAAAGATACGAGTCAGGTAAGTTTCTCATATCATTTGATGATATAATTCTTGGAATGTTCTTCAATCCAATACCATCCATGGTAGGATGAAGCTGGAACTGCAGCAATTTTAACGGTAGAGCTTGATGCTGCTCTTGGTGGGCGTGCTGTTCAATACCGAGAAGTACAAGGCAATGAAACAGAGAAGTTACTTTCATATTTTAGACCGTGCATCATGCCACAGCCAGGAGGAGTGGCATCTGGATTCAAACATGTTGAGGTCAACGAGCAGGACCATGTCACCCGCTTATATGTCTGCCACGGGAAGCATGTCGTTCATGTTAAAGAGGCAAGGTTTCAACGTAATGGTATTCTTTCTTTCTTATAACACAGTTATTCATGGCTTAATTTGGTTTTCTGCTTTGTAACCAGGTTCCTTTTGCTCGATCATCTCTTAATCACGATGACATATTTATTCTGGATACAAAGTCCAAAATTTTCCAGTTCAATGGCTCTAATTCATCCATTCAAGAGCGAGCAAAAGCTCTTGAAGTTGTGCAATACATCAAAGACACATTTCATGATGGCAAGTGCGACATTGCATCTGTTGGTGAGCAACTCGATTCTTGGCCATGTGTGGTATTGCAAGTTTGAAGTACTAGATCTGACAGTTTGTTCTTATTTTAGAGGATGGCAGGTTGATGGCTGATGAGGAAGCCGGTGAATTCTGGGGATTTTTCGGTGGATTCGCACCTCTACCTCGGAGGGCACCTGCAGAAGACAATGAGAAGCATGAGGAAATTTCTGTCAAACTCCTTTGGTAATTGGCTTGAGCTGTTACTCCATATATACAAAACGCTATCGTTTGATTGCGAGCAAGAACAATTACCATCAGTCAGTAATTCTTAAATGTTTACCTTTTTAGTTTTAACCAAGGAAAGCTGGAACCTATTAATTATGAATCCTTGATACATGAGTTACTTGAGACAAGCAAGTGTTACTTCTTAGACTCTGGTGCCGAATTGTATGTTTGGATGGGAAGAACTACATCCTTGCAGGAGAGGAAGGGTGCAAGTGAAGCGGCTGAGGTGATAGTCATGTTCAACAAGTTACTTCTGTTTTATCACCATTCATATGAACTATCATGCTGCACTGATGAAAATGCTAAGGAGTAATGATTGCACTTTCTTGCACTCATTAGTCGTGTTCAACAAGTTACTTCTATTTTATCATCATTCATATGAACTATCATGCTGCACTGATGAAAATGCTAAGGAGTAACGATTGCACTTTCTTGCACTCATTATCCTAGTTTTTTTGGCGACGCCCAGGCGTGGGAGGTTGTGGGTTGCCACAGGCTTTAGTTATGCCACAAGACCTATGTGTCATAGACTCATGGTAGTGGGGGGTGGGTTCACCACAACGCCATAAAAGCCATGCTCCTTATTTTGTAATATGACAAGTTGGTTCTTTCCGCTTATTACACTGCTAACCGGTTCTAATATTCTGAGCCCTTTTAGAGCTTTTTTGTTACATATTAATGTTGGCTCTAGGATTCTATATATTTTTGGAGAATATACATCGTTTTTATCACATCCAGAATTTTCAATCATGTCGAGCCATGTGTTGTCGTGATGTTTACTATTTATTTTCCTAATTGCCTATATAGAAATATCTGTCTGATGTGAACCGGACAAAAACACATATCATCAAAGTAATTGAAGGGTTTGAGACTGTTATGTTCAAGTCAAAATTTAAAGAGTGGCCACAGACACCTGAGTTGAAGTTGTCATCAGAGGATGGAAGAGGCAAAGTTGCAGGTTATTATTTGCAAATTTACTAGTTTTTGCATTTCTTTCCATCATTGGGGATAGTTTTCTCAAGCTTCATAAGTTGATCAACTTTTCTTTCTGTTGAAGCTCTTCTCAAACGCCAGGGCTTAAATGTTAAGGGTTTGATGAAAGCTGCTCCTGCGAAAGAAGAACCTCAACCCTATATTGATTGCTCTGGCAACTTGCAGGTATTTTCTGCACTTTGTGGGGTTTTATTAGCCATTCTATAGTACTAGTGAAACATCATACCTTGTATGCCATCAGCTTTTTTTGGGTGTTTTTCTTCTCAATGATATTTGGCTTCGAAGCCTTCTCGTATGCACGTGTTTTCCAAATATTCCTACCTCACAAACACTTGTGAGGAATCGTTGTTGCAATTGAGTACGCATTTTGGAAAGAAAAAAGTATGCTTGCTTGAATTTACACACCCAAACAAGCTTTGAGAAAGCAAGTTTCAAGGCATGCACAAGGCTGTGCTTCATTTGGAGCTTCTGTATGCAAGTTTTAATGGTGGCTTTCTTGACCGATCATCCTACCCTTTATGTGTAACAGGTCTGGCGCGTAAATGATAAGGACAAGACTCTTCTTTCGTCCTCTGATCAAACAAAATTTTACTCTGGTGATTGCTACATATTTCAATATACATATCCTGGAGATGATAAGGAAGAATGTCTTGTTGGAACATGGTTTGGAAAAAAGAGCATTGAGGTAAAAGTTTTGCAGAAAATCAACTTCAGATATGAATTTATGTGAAGTCAACAGAGTCTATTGATATTTCTGACTTTGTGCCACATAATTGCTTTCTTTAGTTAGATCATCCTTGCAAGTTCATAAAAAGAGCTCAGAAGGTTCATAAATCATAATATGTTCAATTACACGCTAAACCAAATCCAGCATTGAAAGATTTCTATTCTTGTCCAGGAGGAGAGGGTAACAGCAGTTTCACTTGCAAGCAAGATGGTTGAGTCTGCGAAATTTCAGGCTGCACAGGTAACATTGTTTTTCTTCATATTTAATATTGAACCAGATGTGAACCCTGCGTGCCATCTCTGATTTATGCTTGTTGAAATTCAGGCGTGCCTGTACGAGGGGAGAGAACCAATACAGTTCTTTGTGATATTTCAAAGCCTCCAAGTTTTTAAGGTTTACTTTGCATTTGAATGTCTTCTGTTGAATTGTCATCGCATTTAATACAACAGCGCACTTATGATCCCAATTTTCATTGTAGGGTGGCCTTAGCTCTGGATACAAGAAATTCATTGCTGAAAATGGTATTGATGATGACAGTTATTCTGGAGATGGACTTGCGCTCTTCCGGATTCAAGGTTCAGGGCCAGAAAACATGCAAGCTATTCAAGTTGAACCTGTAAGTAATATTGATATTTGAGTTTTGTATCTTGTTTCTGAGAAGTATATTTAACTAAAAGTTAATTATCATATAACCTTCCTCACTGATTACATGTTATCTCCATTTCCTTTTTAGGTGGCCTCGTCACTGAATTCATCCTATTCTTACATTCTTCATGATGGAAACTCTGTGTTTACTTGGGCTGGAAATCTGACCACTGCATTGGATCAAGAGTTAGTGGAGAGGCAGCTTGATGTAATCAAGGTAGGGAACCCATCTTCCTTAATAGAGTAACCTTATTTTCCGAGATGATACAACTTTTTCTCGATGTTTTGAGTAAATGTTAATGCAGTATCAATTCTTGACCATTTACATCAGACAATGGTTTATCTTGACTCTGCACATAATGCATGTTGTAAAATTTGAACATGTTCGTAAGGATAAATGGTACTCCCTCCGTTCCGTTTTTTATGTCGTTCCGACCAAATGTTTTGGCTTGCGGCCAGCACAAGATTCTTGTCTGAAACGACATAAAAATCCAAAGGGAGGGAGTACTTAGACATGCCCCGTGGTCCAACCTGGCTTTTCGAGAGCCTGACGTTACTACTAGTGGTTCTTATTCTTTGTCAAAATGCTGGAGTGTGGTATTTTTAAACTGGCGGTACTGCATGACAGCAGGCTCATCTCCAGTTAGTGAAATCCACATCGGGAACTTAGTCGTAGCTGCTGGTTGTGTCCTTGTGGGTTGGTCTTTTGTTTCATCAGGAGCATTCGCAAGGGCATTGGCGTCCATTTTGTATACTGGCGTGTCATTCTAGAAAATTTGTTGTGCATAGTAGCATTTTAGTTTATTTCGTGCCTTTCTATTGGCCTAAGTTTATTGTGAATTTTTCCTTCCTGCATTGTACAGCCAAACGTGCAGTCCAGATCGCAAAAGGAGGGATCAGAAACAGAACAGTTTTGGAGCTTGCTGGGAGGAAAATCTGAGTACTCAAGCCAAAAATTAGTGCGAGAACAGGAAAGTGATCCCCATCTTTTCTCATGTATCTTGTCAAAAGGTAATCAAGAAATGCACATCGTTAATTTTGTTACAAAAATTTTCTGCCTCAATAGTTCAAATATTTATTGATCTCTTTCTGCTGATTCACTCTGTTAATGTAAACTGTTGGGGTCCATGAAGGCAATTTGATGGTAAGGATTGTAAAACAATGATAGTCTTTTATTCCATACGTTTTTACCTGATTTTCGCATTTAACGCTTGAATCCATTGAGCAGGTCAAAGAAATACACCACTTCACTCAAGATGATCTGATGACAGAGGATGTTTTCATTCTGGATTGTCACTCAGACATATTTGTTTGGGTTGGCCAGCAGGTGGATGTTAAAGTGAGAGTGCAGGCTCTGGATATTGGGGAGGTAATATTTGTTTCTCTGCAGCAGCTTTTTATTACCCATATATTTCCCCCCTTCACCTTCCACCTTGCTTATTTCTCACAACTTCATCAGAAATTTCTTGCGCATGATTTCCTTATGGAAAATCTGTCCCGTGAAACACCAATTTTCACTGTTATGGAAGGAAGCGAGCCTCCCTTTTTCACTAGGTTCTTCACCTGGGACTCAACAAAATCACTGGTAAGCAGGTTACTTATAGGATGAACCATTGTAGTTGCTTATTTGTGAATAGATTAGCATTTGTATTCCATGCTGTAAGAATCGATCCTTGACATTTGATGCATTATTCTAACTTCCTTTTTTGTTTCAGATGCATGGTAATTCGTACCAGAGGAAGCTCTCCATTGTGAAGGGCGGTGGTACTCCTTCGTTCGATGTAAGATGCTCAAAATCTATTTATCTCATGAATGAACGTCTGTCACATGGATTACTTGATTTATCTGCATTCCCTGTGAACATTTTTTACAAGACAACACTAAAGCTTCTCTTGTTGTACAATTTTCGTTATCTTGTCATGTTCATTGCTGCATAAGTTTGTGTTTCTTTATTCGTGTATAGAAGTGCCACCAACACTGCTGTTTCTCATACTTATCCAAAACTATATTTGAGCTAGGTCGTGTCCTTTCTTCCATCATTCATATTTTTGCATGCAAATATTTCTATCATACTTAGTGACACCTTGGATTTGAGAATTTGAGACGTGAGATCTAATGCAAAGCCTTGTTTTGTGCATGCACCCGCATGTGTGTTCCCAGATACCTGAGCTATCGAATTATCCCTGAACCTATATATATTGATAGATCTGCTGACCATCTCGTGTTCTCAGAAACCAAAACGGCGAACACCTGTGTATTCAGGAAGGAGTATTACACAAGACAAATCTCAGCGCTCCAGAAGTGTCTCATTTAGCCCTGAGCGTGTTCGTGTAAGGGGAAGATCCCCGGCATTTAATGCTTTGGCCGCTACCTTTGAAAGTCAAGGGAACAGAAATCTTTCCACTCCTCCACCGGTAGTTAAAAAACTTTACCCAAAATCTGTCACACCTGATTCATCAAATACATCTACGAAACCATCTGCTACTTCGCCTCTATCTGGTTCTTTGGATCGCCCAGCACAAAATTCTGCAATAAAACAAGTAAAAGGTATGTGATGCAACCGCTCATGCAAATTTTGTTAGTACAAACAGGAAAATCAAAGCTTCTTAATTTTTCATTAAATTCTATGCAAATTAAGATGGCTCTGAGTTGGAGAAGCCAAAACAAGAGGAAGACGCAAAAGAAGGTACTGATACCATGACCACTAAAGTTGAAACTCTCACTATAAATGAAGATGTAAAGGAAAATGAGCCAGAAGATGATGAGGGGCTACCAATATACCCATATGAACGTCTGAAGACCACTGCTACTGATCCTGTTACTGAAATTGATGTTACTAGGCGAGAGGTAACTATCTGATCTTATAAGTTATAATACTCTTATGTTCTCGAAAGTAATGACCACAATGTTTTTTATTTTGTGCAGACCTACTTGTCTATGGCCGAGTTCAAAGACAAGTTTGGAATGACAAAGGAAGCATTTAGCAAGCTTCCGAAGTGGAAACAGAATAGGCTAAAGATTGCGCTTCAACTTTTCTAGCTTGATCATCCGCCTTTGAAATTCTCCGTTAAATTGTCAAGTCAAATGGCTATTTGACGGAAAAAAAAAGTTATGCTGTACGCCTGTTTAGCCCTGGGCACCTGTCGTCGTCTTGCAGAAAGCAATCGCCCTGTTGACGATACATCAAATTTTACGTTGTCCAGGTTGTGTCCCTGTTTTTCATAGATCTGAGTTTTTTTTTAAAAACTAGGAACCCGGCTTATTCATTCCATTCATAGCTGTGCTTTTGCCGTTTGTTTTTGTCAAGTCACCACCATTGATTCAAGGGTGGCACAGGTCTGGTTGAGGCTTTGCATTTTTTGTATCAACTTTGCCTTGGTTTGTTAATTTTTTTGGTTTTGAGATGAGTTGCGGTCTGAGGATATGAAAAGTGTGTACAGAAGAGCGATGACAGTGTAAAGACACAATTTGGTTACCTTTTTATCAATAGAATTGATTTTTGTGTAACTTCTGATCATTTTCAACTTCATTAGTGTTGATTGCTCGGACATGTACTGTATGAAAATTCCATGTATTGCTCTGTAGTGGCTTCCAAGGTCGTGCGCATGCTAGTTACTGCAGTCTTACTTCAGAGATGTAGAAGTGTCCACTAACCGCTCATGCTTGTCGTCATCGCCCTCCCCAGCGGACAAAATAGCAAGCATTTTAACGGATACACGAACTGGAGATGTGAAGTGTGCTTTAAGCATTTTGACTGATTTGCAGTGAGATTTGCTTCCCGTTTGTATGCTCTACAAAGAGCTTATAGCTGAACAAAGAGCTTATAGCTGACTCATTTACAGAACGGACAAGCTATCCGAAAGATCGAAAGGCTGTGTAATTGGATTGGTTTATTCTGGCTTACCAGCATTTGTCCTGCCCGGCCAGGCTTAGCCCAAACACAACCATAGTATTTTTAAAGTCTTTCCCACTTCGCTCCTTCGGGACAAATGCTTCACATGGCGCAGATTGCCCTCTATTAGCATCTTCTTGCATGCGCGTGTTCCGATTCCAGATTAGTACTATTAGTAATCCCCTGTAGGCATACGTTAACTAAACTATAGAGTTAATTAAGTGTAGTGTCGGAGCGCGTGACGAAGATCGACGACTGGTCACTTGGTCAGTCAAACCGTCTCCAACCGAAATACCGGAACTCGGAACCCGACAAAAGCAATCTCTCTCGCCATTGGCGCCACGTCTTGAGAGGCGAGATAACTGCACATGAAGAAGGGATATCCATGAAGAAGATAACTGCCGCCGCGCGCAGGCTCTGCTGGCTCACTCTGCAAGCAAGCACAGGGCTCCACTCGTAGGGGGCGGTAGCTGGGAGTAGGCCACAGCGGCCTACGAGCCTAACCACGCTGGATCTGGCGACACGCGTCCGCAGTGGATGGCTGCAGTGGCCCCGTCGGTGGTCAACGACAGCGGCTCCGTGGTGCCGCCGGGGCCGCTCGTGGAGGGCCGCGGGCCGTACGTCACCGTCGAGCAGTCTCGGTTGTCTATCCATCGATCCTTGTTTTGTTTTTGTTTTGTCCCTTTTTTTTTTCTAGTCTATCTAATCAGCGTGCGGGCAGTACTTGATTTCAGCAGATCATATGCTAAGCCTGAGCCCGAGAGGTCAATTAGTCATAAAACGAGTTCCTTCTAAATTGAAGTATCAAGGCAGGAAGTTTATAGTAGTAGCACAACCAAAGCGAAATAAAAGTAAACATACCACACTACACAAAAAGGAGTATTTCGTTGCAGTGTCCGAGCAATTCAAGAAACGATTCACTTCAGTGCTCCAAACTAGATCCGTCACTGAAAATTGAAAATCGATTTCTACTGACGAGCTACATAAACGCCGCTGGTGGATGCTTATATGACCTAACACAACATTTTATCTAATCAAGCAAAATCACAGTGCGATGGCATGTTCATCATTATAAATGCGGTTAAATAATTAGTTGAGTGACAAACGAGCATCCTTGGTACAGTCAACTTAAGAGAAAACTTGAAACAAATGGATTCCTAAGCGCGGCTCAATTGGCTAGGCTTCTTGTGGTGGAACTTGCTAATTCAGTGAATTTTAGACTTAGCAAGAGGGTGCTGCATAACAATTGCAAAACAGCATGCCGGTTGACAGAAAGGTGGCCATTTTAGTCTCTTGTGTATACCCTCGCAAAAAAAAAAAGTTTCTTGTGTATACATTTATATATAGAAATAAGTAATCGTGTGCATGCGTGATTTTAAAAGAAATAATTCTATGTTGGCTTTACAGGTGCATGCTACTTTTGATCAAATCGTAGTGGAGATATTTTTTTTGGTGGTATCATATGCGCGCGAAAATAAGAAATCTGAATGTCATTTGGAAGGTTACGTAAACATTTGCAAAAAAAAAAAATGTGAACAAACAAAATTTGATTATATCGATGATAGTACGGTTTGCTTTCCAAAATATCTTAATGGGAATCTGTATACTGAGAAATACTTCCTCCGTTTTTTAATAATTGACACTTTTGACCAAACACGCATACCAAGGAAGTTTAAAACTTAAGAGGTAAAATGACTAAAATGCCCTTAGTAACAAACTCAAATGTTTTAGAACATACTATGCATTGAAGAAATAAGATATTTTATAGGGGCAAAATTGGAAACCATTTCTTGAAAACCGTGAAGTGACAAGTATTTGCAAACAAATAAGATGGTCAAAAGTGACAAATATTGAAAAACGGAGGAAGTAGTAAATGAAAATATCTGTTGTAGCCAGCCACGTGCCATCACAGGAGCTCTGCGATTCACACTTCCAAGTTCAAATGATGGCATGTGGGCCCTGGGAAACGGTCCAACGCAGCAAAACATGTGAGCGCGGGTGACGTGTCAAATATGTGCACGGTCAGATTGTCAGGTACTGGTAAGCCTGGAGATCTTTGTATTGTACCGGCTGCATGGCTACACGTGGCCAAAGATATTTTTGTTGAACTTTTGCTGTGGACATCCTCTCGGCTAAAATGCAGATGAAGCGGATATTGTCGCACTGATGCCCCCTTTGAATCTCTTTTCTATATATGGCTTCTTGACTTGTTCAACATAAAAGATCCTTAGAATGTTGGTTAGCCGTAGTAAATGTAGTCTATGAATGAGTGAAAGTAATAGGTTTCCAATTAAAAATGCAACATGATCTTAAAAAAAATGCAACAAAATGTCCTCATACTACTAGCTACTAGCTAGCGCTGATTGGATGGTAGTAAAAGTTGTCGAGAAGAGAAAAGCCCAATTTTCACAAACAGTCCTATATTTCCTAGTACTAGAAAAGTCCCAAAATCAAGAGATGTCAGGTCTTGACCTTAAACAGATTAGTCCATGAGCCGGAATTGTAGCCAAACAATGTGTCATTAGCAACCAACCAATGTGGCGCCACGAACATGACACGCTTATGGATGGCCGTGCCATTCCTGAAAAAGAAAAGAATATGCAGATGCAGGATTGTCAGTCAGTCAGTCTATGAGATCAGTGATTGACATTGATGCCATGGAATGGAACGTTCCTGCTCGTATAACGTAACAGCTGAATCAACGGCGAAACAGAGGTAGGAGGTCTCTCCGGAGTCCGGAGGGAAACATGCGTCACCGTGTCGACCGCGTCGGAGCAGAAGCAGGCGCCAACAACATGAGGCCCTGGAACCCCGGCGCAGGACGCGACGCGGCCCAAGCCCCCCGACCCAAACTGACACCGCCCGACCGGGATTAAAAACCACGCGGCCCCTGCCTTCTTGGCAACAAATCAAACGCTCCTCCCTCCTCTCGTCTCACTCCACACACAAAGACGAGACGCCGCCGCCACCACGGGACTCTCGCGACCAACACCACTGCTGCGGAGGAGGAGAAGAAGGAGGAAGGTCGTCTGCGGCGGCGGCGGCGGCGCTGATCGATGGTGGCGTGGTGGCGGAGGAAGGTCGTCCCCCGCGCGCGCCGGGCGTGGGCCGCCGTCTCCGGCCGCCTCATCCGCGGCCGCAAGCCAGGTCAGTCCTGGTCCCCGTCTCTCTTCTCCCTAGCCCCGACGCGTTTCTCTGCTCTCAATAATATTAGGCCGTGCAGCCAGCGACCGAAATTCCACTGCCGATAGTTGTTAGGTTTGGCGGTGATCGCCGGCCTGATCGGGCCTGCGCCTCGGAAACGGAAGATTTGTTTTGTTGTCCCCCGTTCTCGCTCTTCCGTTCCGTTCATTCATACTTGGCCGCCGTCATGGATGCTTCCGTTTCTCATCCCTTTTGTTGTCATGCTTCCGAAACCGCGGCCGTTTCTGCTCTGCTCTGTCCTGTTCGGGGGAGACAGACAGTTGGATTCCCCTGTTCCGCGTTTCGTGTTCATCGTCGTGGGAACACGCCGCAGATTCAGGCACATTCTTCTTCTTCTTCTTCCAGATTGATCTGTTGGTCGGCTAGATAACAAGGGGGGAAAATAAGAAATAAAAAAAGGGGGGCCCTCATTCAAGTATGTACAATTGTACAACGTGATTTACTGAACCTTTGATCTGGGTATTTATTTATTTGTTTCTATATACTGTAGTTTGTACTGCTAGTACTAGGATGTGTTCTCGTTATAGTACACTGTTAAACAATTTTTTCTTCCCTATTCTTTACTTTTGCTCTGTGAAAAAAAGAAAGAATGGAAACGCACTCGGTCCGTGCAAACGAACAGAGTAGAATTAGATTTTTCCATGTAAATAAAAATCGGGAAAAAAAATCATACACATCTGGCCAAATGTGACATTTCTGAGAAAGATACAAATGCTCCAGGCGACGGGAATTCAGCAGTAGAGCCTACTACAGGAATTGCAGCCGAGCAAAGGACAGTTTGTTGTAGCATTCGTTCGCCTCACCGGATCTTGGTGCCACGAAACAAAAAATCTCTCGCGATCCCGGCCGGCTTTCAATGGGGGCGCGGCGCGGCGTGGCGTCACGGGGTTCGCAGGTCGCGCGCAGCCCACATGATGACGTGACCGCATTGACCTGGGTAGCTAGGCGAGGTGGTGTCGCGTGCATGCGGGCCCGCGCTGCCGTCATGTGGATCCCATGTCAACGTGCTCCGCGTTCAATGCTCATATCTGCTCACGTGTACCCTTCAATGCCCTTGATACGTTGGAGCGTGGTGAGTGACGTGAATGCGTCGATTCAGAATCATGGTCAGACCCTGGTGCAACACTGACGAACTTCTTTGGAATCCGAAGTTTGGACCGGTGACAACAAAAACATTTCGAAATAGTGATGAACACCAAGCTCTTTGGAATCAGAAGTTTGGGCAATGTGTTTCTGAAAATTTGTCTATCTTTTTTATCTGAAAAATTCATGTTATGTTCTCTGGATAAATGTACACTAGACTAGTATAGCTCATTTCTCGGCGGAGAAAACAGAATTTCTTCCACCGCTAGAAAGTGTTGGTGGACCAATGAACTTTTGCATCTTTACTAGGGAGCCTCTCTGTTTGTCCCCAGCCGTCCCTTGAGTGGTGCTCCTTTCAGATTTGGGATGGTCACAAGTCTCTGTTCCATGATGCGATGTGGTCATTTGTCCCTAGAATAAAGTGAAAGCATGTTTATCCTATAATCCGTAAAAGTATAAAAGTAAAAGCTGGATATTCCATTTGCCTTCTTGTTTCGTTTCCACTGTCCTTTTCTTTAATGATTTATCCCCCCTTTTTTCATGTATGTTGCAGTTCGAACGTTGTAATATTAATGAAACGCGATCCTCAAAACAGTTATACAAAGTGAACTGCGATATTTATCGAAGTTCTAGTGTGCTTTTGTTGCTCAGAAATATTGCGTGCTTATTTGTTGTCTTGTCGATTTGTAGTTTTACATGCCCTTTTATTCAGTAGCAAAACAAATTACTTTACCAGTTTCACAGTTTCAACATGCTTCCCATATGTTTTTCTTTTGTGGGTATGCTTCCAGTATGCTTTCATTTCGTATATGTGGAAACTAGCAAATCCGGTGGACTTTCAATTAGGTTGTCAGGTTTCGCCTGAAGTGTAAGATCTTGTGAATTCACTCGGGGTGTGTACTATTCCCATGGCCTGAAACAAATGCATGGGCTTCATGCTGCTTGTTGCTTGGCCCATATAGCGAAGCCTTTCGTCTGGGCTCAAGCACTAGCTTGTGTTGATGCCTTTCACACTAGACAGAAAATTAAGAAAACATATGTTCCTCTGTAAAATGTAATGCACTGATGCCCCTTCACAATCCTCTGAATTCTCTAGCTGCAGCAGTAGTTTTTGGCTTCTCTCACCGGAATGCAGCTGACAAGATTTCGTCTGAAACATCATGTGCAGGGAACGGTGGCATACTGAAGCTCCATGACGACGTACAGAGCTGTGGGTACAAGGACGTCCAGGTCATGTTCGACATGATCACCTCTGAGCTCGAGGCGGCGTCACAGGCTGCCCAGAAGCCGCTGCCATCGCCGCGCAAAGGGGCGGTGCTGAGGCCGCCGTCTTCGTGGCCCGGCCGCTCCTCGTCGGCGATCGCCGCGGCTCAGTAGGCATGGGCCTACTCCAAAAGTGAAATACTCCGTTTATACCAGTCATCGTCCCCCTGCCCTTCTGCCCGGCTAAAATGCGAAAAACGCAGCAAGAACAATAAGAGGAAGAGAGGGAGAGCCTCAGAGATATCATGTGCCTTGGGCCTTTTTGGCGTGTGTAGATAGAGGACGTATGCATTAGTGCTGCATTTTTTCTTTCGCCAGTTGGGAGGAAGGAGGAGCAAGAGGGGTTGCTTTCAATTTTCAGTTTGTGTTCATCAGTAACAACATGTCTGCTTTGGCTCTAAAGTGAGAATGCTGAGATGCAATGTCTTCCTAAGAGCACACAATTGCTATCGTGTTATGGCCACGGAATCCACAAGCAGGAAGCCAATGCACGTTACATCAAAAAATTTAAAACAAATTGTTTTAAACTGTCTTACATCGCAACATTTACGACAAAACTTTTAAAGACAATATACAAGTTGATCCCAACAAGCAAGCGTTTGTCAGACAAGTATAGTGATTAGGACATTCCTAGCTGCACCCAATCATGTCGTGTATTTTAGACTGACTATTTAACAATCAGCTATTTTCCGATTCAGTTTCAGTCAATGTTTGGAGCCAATCATAAGCTTCCACGTTGTAACTGTTGTTTCCGGATTCAAATCGACTGCTTTCAATAGGTAGTTTCAGTCAAGTTGAGTAAGTGCGAACAGCAAGCAAAAAAATCGATTGAAATCTAAAAAGACAATGAGTACTTATTTTTAGGGATTTTTGTCTGTAGGACACTCAAAAAACATGGTTTTGTCTGTGGGACATCTTTCTTTTATAATTTGTCTCTCGGACACTGCGAAATTGTGGCTTTTGTTTGTAGGACACTATAGCAAGTGAAGTGACTATTTTAAAAACTTTTATCTTAATGCACAAAATAGATTTTAACTTGAAATTTGGCACATAGATACATTGTTGCATTTTCGGCCCATGTGATTTTTTCTTGATTTTTCACCGATTATTTGCATGGTTTGATTTTGAAAATAAATATTTTCTTAGCTAAAAATTTATGCAAACAATCAACGATAATTATAAAAAACAACATATATACGAAATATAGTAACGTATGTTTATGCTAAATTTTAAGTTATAATATATTTTATGCATGGAGATAAAACAATTGAAAATTATTACTTCTCCTTCTATAGTGTCCTGCGGACAAAAGCCATAATTTCTTAGTGTCCAGGAGGCAAATAGAAAAGTAACGGTGTCCCACAGACAAAACCATGTTTTTGGAGTGTCCCACAGACAAAATTCCCTTATTTTTATATGCTATAAGCAATGGCGAGTCTAGGCCCAAGAATGGGGGTAGGCCGAATGCTGTTTGAGCTCGCGAGGGTGGGCCGTAAAACGAAAAAAACCAAAGAAAAGAGGAAAAAACCATACTACAGTGCTAGACATTTTCACTGGGCTGAATCTGAAAGCCCCCCCCCGCCGGTTAGAATCGTACTGGCTAACATAGAAATACTCTTCATAAACAATATGTCAATTATTCACGTACAATAATGCTCTTGACAAACTCGATAAAACTGACAACGTCAAACTTGGGTCAGGTAACGGGTCGTGAGTTGGTTTGGACCCTCCTACCTTGGCGTAGTTGCAGTAGTCACCAATACGGTCAACGATGTTTGATCTGAGTATCTGCACCGTCGAAGTATAGGATGATGTCAGGGTTTGGGCATTTTTTTCGACCAAAGAACCACAATCATCCCATAGATCTAAATAAAAGGCATATAGCCTAATGGTTACAAGAGCCTCAGTAGCACCTGAAGTCCTGGATTCGACTCCCGGTGTGAGCGAATTTTCTAAAATTTAACGACGTTGTGCGCGAATTTTCTAAGATTTAACGACATTGTGCTTTCAGCGGTAGGCGACGTGGCCGTCGACAGCGAGGCGCCAGTGGTGACTTCGTCAATCTGGAGATTTGCCGGCTCAGTCTTCGAAGATGCTCATAAGGATAGAATTTGCGTATGTACAGTCATAAGAATAAATGTACGTGTGTTGTGAGTGTCTGAGTTATACTGTGTAATAAAAAAAAAAGCTTAAAGCACCGTCGCCGTACCTCAATCATCCTCCCGGTGCTTCTACTAGCGCCTCAGCCTTTTCTTAACTTTGATTTGGTCTTGGACCAACCCAATAAGTAACATAATTGCTGAACTAAATACAGTTTAAAGAACATGTTGTAGTATCGAATTCGTTAGTTGCCATCTGATTATTCCGGTAATACGGTCATCATTGTTCACTTGCATCACCCTCTAAGTAATAATATGGTCTTTGAGTTTGTGGACATAACCAATATACTCACGTAAATCTGCGAGAGGTCCAAGTGGAGGCAAGAGGGAAACATCCCACAAACGGCCATAACCAACTCGTTGACCAGAAGACCAACTTTATGCAGTAGTTGTGATGTTTATTTGTCAGGCTAGCCGTCCTAATTTGAAGAGCATTTGTATATGTGAAACAGTAACACTACTAATTCCTTTCACAAAGGATGATGCCGGCTGGGGCGCTGGTACGCTAGCTTGTGATGCGTACACACAAATTCGTTGATGGAACTACAACAATGCCTGATGTTTGATGACGTACATACAAATTAGTTGATGGAGTTACAGCGCGCAAGTTAAACTTCAAAATGGCCTTGAAAAACCCCTAACAAAATGACGAGCAAGACGAAATGCGCTGGTGGTACAATATGCAGGCTACTCAGGGAGCACTACTGCTAATCCTTTGGTTTGTCTTTCAGACGACGACGGACGTGGCGGCAACGCCGTCTGTGCCTTCCAACCACTACGCTCCCTCCATCCACAGAACGGTGGGCTGCGCCTTCTGCTTCTCGGCCCCACCTGCCAGCAGACGTCCCTCTGCTCCGCCGCTTGCCGATCACGACCCTTCGCGTCTCATCGGACGGTACAGATCCAAAGTTTGTGTGGACCCTACCGCCCCGTTCTCTTCTCTGCTCCCTGCCCTGCTTATTTGTTTTCTTCCTCTGGTGGCGGCCGGCCCATGGGAAGCCGCCATCGTTCTCTCCTCCTCTCTCTAAATTGCGTAGAATTGCTTCGTCTCTCTCCTGAGCGGCGCGGAGGAGCGCGAGAGGAAAGAGGAGGAGGAAGGCTCGGCGCATCAGTGAAAGGTTTGGATATTTATTTCTCTCCCCTCCTTTTCCGCTCCCACTCTTTCTTCCGGTTCTTGGACGACTGTCGCTGGAAGATCATCCATCCACGGACGGATGAGCGCTGGTTTCTTCAACCGATCGTTCTCTCTTCGCGTCGAATTGGCAGCTCCGAACCCCGGCGCCAGTCCGCGCATTTGTCATTCCTTCCCCTTATTGGCTAGACGCCAAGCCAGGAATCGGTCGCGTTCGTTTCGTTTCGTTTTGAGCGAAGAGTTTTGTATCGATCGGTGGGAGCGGAATTGTTTCCCCTGTCTTTTCTCCTTGTTTTCGTCGAGCGGGCGGACGAGGATGGGGTGGCGCCGAAATAGGGGCGGATATTTCGATCGGGGACGTTTTATCGCTTTGCCTTTTTGTTCTGCCCCCGCGGCCACATAAATGGCTTTCGAGTAATTGGGAAAAGAGAAGAAGGGCCGATCATCATAGTTTTTCTGGACGCGTGAACTGGAGGTGTGATCCTTTTCGATTGATATCTTGGAATCCCGAGTACGTAATTCCGTGCTGTTATTTTTTCACCTTGTTATGTGCTTTCAAATTGCGGTCCATTTCATTTTCTGTTGCCAACATCATTTTGTCCTCATTTAAAACCTAGGAATTTCCCCCATTTTTCTGCGATTGTTCCTTTTTAATCTTTACTGAATTCTTAGAATCCTGCATTTGCGTTTCCGTTTATTCGTTGGCCATTTTCGGTCCCGAGATATCAATATCATGTACGTTTTGGGACAGATCAGGTACTTTACGGATCATACCTCAATTGTTGATCTCGAGTGGCTTGGCGTGCTAGTGTGGGTATAAGTGGATTCACCTTTCAGCGAAAGGCAATAATGTCACCTAGAAAGGGAGGGGTACCAGGCTACCAGTAACTTTTCTTCTCCTGGTTTTGTGATCCTCCCATAAGCTTTACGGTTGTAGGAAGCACCTCAACACCTAATCTACCTGTAGAGTTTTGTAGGATTTTACCTAACTGAAGATAAAATCTGAAAATGCTGTCGATTAGGTTTGTTTTCCCCACTGTTTGTGTGCGGACGTCAACATCTCTGTGGTTGTGATATCATGGTGTGCCGGTTCAATTTTGTCAGGTTTTATGTTATTCTTGCAAGCAAACTTTTGGAAGTGTTGGTCAACGGTTGCCATCGGCTGTGTCCTATAATGTGAGACCTGCACTCTCTGATACCTTAATTTTGGTGAGGGTTATACCTTGTCTTAACTAGTCACCTATCTCTGAGTTCTGATTTATGTTCGTTAAGGAATATCTCCTTTCCTTCTTGGTTGCTTCACCCCGTCCATTCTTATGTGTGACTAGTAGTAGTGGTTCTATATCGTCGCCTTCTATATGGACTAGGTGTTTGATTTTGTCGTGCTGGTATTCCGTGTATTCTCAACGTCCATTCTCTTGTCCACACGTAATCAATATGAGTTCAAAATAGCTTTGTTTCATTATTTGAATTATGACATGGCTGACTTATATTGAGCATTCTCTGATTTGACACACCTCTTATTTCAGTTGAATAACCGGCATGGATGAAGCTATGGGAAGGCGAACAGTTGGTGGCCTTCTTGTCACCAAAGGGGGCTCAATTCTTGTATTTAGGGAGGAAAGCCCACGCCACAAGGCCACTTCTTGTTGCACCCGCCTTGGATGTAGCAGTAAGCTTTTCCCTAACAAAGACAGGAAGATGTGCAGGAGAGACAACGAAGCAGCAGCAACACAGCGATCGCCAGTTTTGAGGAAATCCAACAGAATGTCCCCTCAAGGAATAAATGCTTATGGTGGAAGAACCAGCAGGAATGAAGCAAGTACTTGTGCTGCCACTAACAATAGACCAAGAAGAAGAGAAAATGCTGGACGGGACCTGCTGGCTCGATTGAAAGAAAGGGTCAATGCATCAAGGAAGCGCTCGTCGAGTGGAGGGAGTAGTCCTAGTCCATTATCACCAGACGCATCCAGTACTGGTTACACAAGCAGTAGCCAAGTGATTTCAAGATCACTACATCGGCCAGCTTCAAGGATGAGAAAGGATGGAAGCAGGACCAGTGAAACTGTCCGGATGCATAGAGATAGTGCCAGGGTAGATTTTGATACAAGCAGTGCTGACCATGATCCTTCAGGCAGGTTTCTTTCTCGAAGACTGTTCAGACACAGAAGAAGACTTCAAGGAGGGCCAATATCTTCTTTGGAGGACAATTTGGATGGTTCAGATGGACACTGGCGCTTTAATATGAATGGAAGTGAAGAGGTACGTCCTTTAACAGATATCTTTAGAAAGGTTGTAAACATCAACCTGATATGTCTTTGAAGTGTGTGCAACTGCAACAGAAATCAAGTCTTCCCCTGTTCTTTTAAAATATAATTAAACATGTATTAGATAGGGTTAATCCGCATTGAACGTATTACGGTCTAGTGACCCCATGACATTTTGCATTTTTGCCACTCTTGATAATGGTCTTCAATTTTTTTTTTCACTTGGCCCGTATGTTATTGACTCAGGTAGCTATTAATGATTCAGTTTCCAACCCTAGTCACCTGAATGAATGAAGTGATTCATTCAAAAGAAAAACAAATATGCTTAGAATTTTGGTGGCCTTCCATGTATTGGGCAATCTTATGGCCACCCATGTTGCCAGTATTCTTGGTATTCTCAGAAAATCATTTTGCCTTGCAGGCTGAAGATTATTATGTCTTAAATGATCGGCATAGGGGAATGAGAATGGACATTGATGATATGTCTTACGAGGTACATCTATCCTTCAGCTGACAATGTTTTACCAAAATACAGTCAATACTCCCTCTGTTTTTTAATTGCTGACGTTCAGACACACTCTGATAATTCATTTGTAGCTCATTTTCTTTGTCTGAAACGACATGAATATAAAAACAGAGGGAGTATATGTCAATATTTTCCCAAGCATCTTCTGTGCTTTTGTTTGGTGACCAGCACGGCTATGTATTATAGGAACTACTTGCTCTTGGGGAGAGAATCGGTACAGTAAGCACTGGCCTTTCAGATGGTGCACTATCAGAGTGTCTGATTAGAAGCCACTATGTGCCCACAACGTCAACCAGCCATGAAGATGGTGACATCAAATGTATCATATGTCAGGTATGCTAATTTATTTCCGCAACACCATTTGATAGCTCTGTAGCTTGCTACTATTTGGGCGACTAGCTTGCCCTACAATTATATTGCCCCAGGATACTTATTTTATTGCTTTAACTAATTGTTTGTATAGATAACAATTTTCACACTAGCGCTATATCCAAATATTACTAGAACAAGAACATAGTTGGATTGTTCAAAACAAAGAATGTTCAGTTATACATCCTCTACTGCCACCTGTGCTTGACATGTAAGGAATTATACCACTTCTACTATGTTCTCACTTATGTAAAGAATAGTTTAATTTTCAAGATTTGTAAATGGATGTAAATAATATACTGTACGTCATGTAAAGCTATTTGAATAAGTATTTTATTATCAAGTAATATACATAAAATTAAGTCAGCAATTTAGTATGTTGGGTTAGTGAAAGAACATTTATCATTTGCTGGTTACTGATGATTTAGTCCCAGCATTGATACTAATACGCAAGACACTCAAAAATCACATGATAGTTGCCAGTCATGACATTACTTCTCTTTTTCTACTCATAAGATTAGACTTCAAAGGTACGGACCACTAATTTTTGTAAAGTCCTTAATATTGTTCTCGGAAAGACCAGATTCTTTTGAGATTTTTCCTGGAAAAAACTGTTTGTATGAGAACAAAACCAACAAGATTTACTGTGTGCATTAGAAAAGAAAAAAAAAGATCAATGCCGTATTTTAAGCTCAAAGTGACTAGGAACGAGCTATCCAGGCATATTCTACAAGAGGCGATGTACTTAACACACTTGTCGCCATATTTTTCATCACCATTTCCTTATTCCAGGAGGAGTATTTCTCTGGTGTGGAGCTGGCCAAGATGGTATGCAAGCATTACTATCATACCACATGCATCCAACAGTGGCTTCGCCAGAAGAACTGGTGCCCAATCTGCAAATCCTTGGCTTCTACTGTCAGCTCACAGTGTTCTTGACAGAAAAGAGAAGAGATACAAATTCATTATGTTTACATAGGATTACATTCTCATTCTTGAATGACTTATTCATTTCAATCCCATATTGTCCACGATCTCGTTCGCTTCAAACTGCACAACTAGAGCAAGCTAAAAGAAACAGGAATAAGTCCTAGCGCATAAAGATTTTGTCAGTTTTGTTGTTGAAGACAAGTTACCGTTGAGCTCAATCTCTTACCTTATACAGAAACGTGAAACATTCCTCATTAATACTGCAACTTCTGGTTGCAGTTTTTCACATTTTCTTGCTTCCTACGGTGGTTAACACTTTTGTTATTTATTTAACAAAATGGGGGTACCTATTTCTTTGTTATGTATAATAAAGTAAAACTAGATGAATAGGTTACAAGTTGATGGATACGAAACTCAGCTGCGTGCAAATACTATATCCTATCTGAATCGAAAGGACCATCAACTTGATATGTTCCTTAAGCAGATGATAAGATAATCAATTATGCTTATAAAATGTTAATGAATATGTAATCTCTCCAATGAGGGAACTTTTCTTATTATCAGTATATAGTAACATAGAATCACCAACCTTCCTACCCATCTCTACCATACGATTCATATCTCCCAAACCCTTTTCTAGGCTTTTGTTTTCATTTCTTTTTATATCAATGGGATCATTAGTAATATTGAATGGTTATTTGATTATGTTGCATTGTTAATTTCATAAAGTTATCATTTTAGATGTTTCATCTTAACTTAGATTGTTTTAGCATGTAGGCTCTCAGTCCTCTTTGTACAATTCTTTGCAATATTATTCCTTTAAATTTTAAAATTAACATTACTTCTTAAGGATTTTCCAGTTTGGCACGACTTATTTCGTCTTTAGTTTCTCGTGGCGCAACACTGTAGTGGCACTATATGTATTTTAGCACAAAGTAATTTTCCCCTCTTCGTGAAATGATGGGTGCGTTTGATAGTGCTTCGACTCCTTGCTACAGGAAGCCATTTTTATCTCCTGTTAAAATGTATTGAGAGCTAGCAAAACAATTTTCGTTTACTCATGGAATCCTTTTGTACATTGCGTCTATAGTGCATAAGAAAAGGTTAGAAAAAAAGCCCTATCAAACAGCAGCTAAATCAAATAATCGAAAAGTCTTAAATGGAGATTTCACTTTCAATAAATGACTTGGGTACCTGCACTTAGGTTGTGTAGGTAAAGAGAGGATCAGCTAGAGGTTGTGTAGGTAAGAGAGGCCCACTATCTTTACCTACACAATCTTCTCCCTTCGCATCATATATATCTCTAGACGACAACTGATTTTTGGTGATCACATCAGATCTAAAGACTAGACTAGCAGACATATTCAGTTCAAAAAGGTCTAAGATCCACGTCAACAGTTCACAACATGACACATTCCATGAAAATGCAACCATATATATCTATAGCTAGGCGAAAACCGACTTTTGGTGATCACATCAGATCTAAAGACTAGACTAGCATACATATTCAGTTCAAAAAAGGTCCAAGATCCACGTCAACAGTTCACAACATGACAGATTCAGCTTTGCAAAATTACAAACTAATCTGATGTGGCTTTGAGGCTTTCACACGTGGAATGATAAAAGAGATATCTCCTCTTCCATATATCAACAAAATACAATTAGAAAGCCACTTTAGCACATGGTCTATTCTTCCAAGAAATTAAAAGGAGTCAGGAAATATCCAAATTGACCAAATGCCACGTCAATCTCTAGCTTATCAACTCTCCAACAATAATTTGTAAACAAAGGCCAAAATATTGCCTAAGAAACGACAATCACTCTGTGCATATAAATAGGCCCCCAAACCCATCAGCAATGCATCACCTATCTGAGATACATTGACATCTATTAGCAACTTGAGAAGGCAGAAACTAGCCACTAATATCTTAGGAACAATGGCATCAAGCAAGATGTTTGCCTTGCTCGCCATCCTTGCTCTTTCTTGGAGCGCCGCTACTGCGAATGTTTTTCCACAAGTCATTCCGCCCATGGCGGCATTGGCGACCATCAACCACCCCTGCATGCAACATTGCATCCTGCAACAACCATTTGCGATGGTAGGCTCACCTTTTGCCTCCATGATCATGCAACAACCTTGGGCCTCATTTATGCTCCAGCAACAGGCGTTCCCAATTATAGGCTCGTCGTTGGCCCTGCAACAACAATGCAACTGTGCCCCCGTGTCACAAATGATTCAACAGCAGCAGATTGCGGCACAGATGCCATACATCTTCAACCCGATGGCTGCGGCAATACCACTGACGTACATGACCAACCCGATGGCCGCGGCTTTTCAACTGCCATACTTGACCAACCCCATGGCCGCGCTGCCATACCTTTACAATCCGATATTCTCGTCCATGCAGATGTCGTCCATATTTAACCCGGTGTCGTCTGTGTTCAACCCGTTTGCCATGGCTAGCCCTGCCGCCTACTTCCAACCCTTCACTGTTGGTTCCTGCTTCTAGATGATCAATGTATGGTAATAGTAGTATATGATAATAAGGTTCACATGTCATCGCATTCATGTGAGTTACCAGAATAAAGAGTGAGTTTGGAATATTATTTATACCATGTTGTGCTTTCCTATGTTTTGTGTACTTGCATGACAAGCACACAAAGTACAAAACTTGCGGTATCACTACCAGTGGGAGCAAGGTTTTGTCTGCCATAAACAACAAACAAATTTAAGGTAACATACTGTAGAAAACTGAAAATCAAAATCACATTTCATCTGTGTTGTGCAACCAACAGTGCTATGTTGTATTATTGGGCACTAACCTTTGCCACAACATATGCAAAAAACATTCACAACTTTTTTCTTTCATATAAAGAGCGGTTCTTTGAGTCAGCCTGCAGCCCACACCCTATCCATGGTGGAACGGCAATCTCGCCAACATACATTCTAACTAATATAGAAGCAAAAGTCTAAATGTATCAGAAGCGCGTTGCCTGAAGCATATAGACCCAAAATTATAGTTAGCCTGCATGTAGTTACCTCATAGAAAGATGTATTAAAAATATGTCACTACCATCGCTAGCAACATTATCCTCTTCCACATTTAACGATGACATCGCAATCAATGATGAATTGCT
Source organism: Eragrostis curvula (assembly GCA_007726485.1). Classification (NCBI taxonomy): domain Eukaryota; kingdom Viridiplantae; phylum Streptophyta; class Magnoliopsida; order Poales; family Poaceae; genus Eragrostis; species Eragrostis curvula. The sequence goes on from RWGY01000005.1 coordinate 1,596,852, forward strand.
CCAAATGTCAATTAGCCTCGGCTGTGTATGCTTGCCAAGATGACAAAGTTTACTGTGATAGATGATTATGAGCTTCAATCTTGCTCAGATAAGACTTGGACCGATTTTTTTTCTTGGGCCGTACGTATACGAGCCATGTTAACTGGACAATACACTTCGACGGCCTGTTTGAAAAGGCTCTACTTCAAAGCACTTGTGTCTGTGTAATCCATAGTGCCAAATGAATGGTCTTCAAAAAAATGACTAGTGCCAAATGAACACTTCTAGATTATTAAAGAAAATTACACATACCACCTACTACAAAGTAACATCACGTCTACAAAGTAACATCACGTGAAACAATATATACAATACTCTCTAATTGCTTTGGGGAAAGATGTGATGTTTGGCATTATATTTTACAAGAATTTGCATTTCTAATTAATGCAGAAAAAACATTGATTTGTTCCGGATCTCACAAGAGAGCACAATCCAAATTTTATTGCCATATGCAGGGGGAGCAGGCATGTCTATTCGTTAATGATGTAACAAGTTAATGAATGAAAGAGAATAAATCAGCTTAATCCTGATGAAACTATGTATACATCATTTCCAAATTTTTATTAAGCTAAGATAGGATTGCAGAGGTAAATTTCATATGATTCATCCGTCCTAACTTTTTTTATAAAAAAATTCCAAGCTCCGACCTCATGTTCAAAATTCATTTGGGTTCACACAGGTCATGATTTTGGATTCATGAAAGATTTCAAGTGATGGTGCACTTTAATCCTATGTTTTTATTAGCTACTGTACGTTTCAAGAATCGCACATAAGCCAGCAGATAAGACTAATGCTCATATCAAATCACGACGCAAAAGCAAAGGCTGTAGCTCTTAAGCAAGGCCAGATCTTTTTGGAAGCTATTGGTGATCGAGAATACTGCAAACTGTGTGGGCAGCAGTTGCAAGCTCTCAGGTGGTGATTTTCCACCACTCGTTGTCCCCCTTGGCAGCCGCAGATGGTTCAGAACCCAAAATTATGTCGCTCCTTGCCCCAGAAAAGCGGGAATGATCACTTCCTAGCTGGGACGGCACTATATGTAAACAAACTATCGCTCACTACTATTTATGGATGGATGCACGGCATCAAGAATGGAACAGGGGAATAACTAAGTTTCCAATGGCTAACAGATGACCTTTAATCAAGCAAATCACCTGAGAATCCATCTCACAGATATGTTACCAACAGCTGATCCAAACCTGAGCCAAGACGGTAACAGTGAGAAATGAACATCTACTTCTCGCTGTTTTCCACAAGTTCAGTATCCCAGTCCCTAAACATTACCTTCAGACCTACACATAAAGGCAGCACCCAAAAAAAAACACTTACGAGTATACACGGTAGCAATAATCTCTCAGCATAGCCGACGAGTCACATGAAACTACGATACGGTTGACAATACCTGTCCGCCAATATCATTCACCGAGGAGATGGCCTCCCTCTAAGGTCTATTATTCTGGAGTACCCTACCACTCAACTCTAAATACAAAAAAGGAAGACAAAAAAGAAGAAGACAGGAATATGGAGGATGAAAATCGCGAAGGAAGAACGGTCGAAGCGGCGTTGCGCCAGCCCAGCATCAAATAGTAAGGGCAATGAAGTTCTCCTGCAGGAAGCAAGCCTGGTCAGATCAAAAAGGAGGGGGGAGGGGGGACTTGGACATCAAGAATTAAGAAAAAGTCTTGATCATTTGAAGTGTATTCAGGAAAAAGAGAGGATCATTTCATGAAATGATTGGAAGATACATCCGCAACTAACAGTTTGTAAGAACAATTCACCCAAGTCATATTTCAACTCATGGCTGCTCAAGCAGTTAATGCTGATGCATGGAATCGTTAAAGCAGAACTTCAGCATGTGCAAATCACCCAAACAAAACAATGATTATAAGAGTAGAATGTCACCTGTACAAGATGCAGAAATTGAGGACTCTCAACCCTGAAGGACTTTTAGTGGATCTAGTTGCCCGCTACAGTAACTAGAAGGAACAGCTGAGATTGCAAGCCTTCCTTTCCACTCTTCACCAGGCTTCAGGGTAATAGGCTTCTCAACAGCTGCAGGTTCCACGCACAGCATGTGCTTGTATTCTCCATCCCCAAAATCTTGCATAGCTTTAGCCTTCTTGTCCCAAGGGTTCCAAACAACTATAGAATACAGTACAAGAATAAAGGGAGTGATGTTTGTAGCAATAATATCGGACTGGTTTAATATAAAAGTATTTGCCACCAAACCAAGCTTACCAGCATCCGGAAGCCCTTCTTTGGTCAAGACAAATGTTCTTTTCTTCTCATGATCAATGATTGCAATTTTGGGGGGTGCAGCTAGATATACTTTATCGATCTTGACAAGGAAGAGTAAAAGCAGTGTCAGTTTAGTAGTGCAAAATTGATATATGGAGTCTTCAATGATCTAACATCCTTACTTCTGATTCGAATACAATAGCGTCCCCTTGCTCAGTGAAGCGCTCCTTTGCCTTTAAATTGTCAAGGTAATCCATTGTTTCCAGCCCTTCAACACGCACCTCACTGATAAAGTATTAAGTAAGAAACAAAATAACCACTGCAAGCAGCCGCAGATTAAAACATCCAATAAAGGATTCCAAAAATAAAGCACCTCAATTAAACCATTGAGGAATTGTATTGACTTATAACGCAAACATTTCAACAAGCATATATTAGTTTGAAGCTATTATAATCATTAATTGATGAATCAACTCGCTTTGCATGGGTGCACAACTCAACCAAACCATAACAAGGAACTGTGTTGACTTATAACACTAACATTTAACCAAGCATATTAGTTTGAAGCAATTATAATCAGTAATTGACCATATCAGCTCAACTAAACCAAACAGAACATTGCCCCAGATTGGCAGTAAACACAGGTTACCTCAGGAACCTTAGGCCCTGGTTTGCAAAACCTATGCTACGCAGGATGAAATTCTTAACTAACCCACTCGGGAACACATCCTACAAAAGCTATACTCGCATCATACATAGACAAACATTATATGTTGTCTATCCTCAAATGAATTATGTTTGCATCTATTCACATCCAATGAAGATGGCAAAAACCACATGAATCTACCGAATACTTTTACCTTGCACTTATTAAACGCCACAATATGCAAAACTAGTGTTCCAATCATCCATGTGTAATGTTCAAGTGATAAGGCAAATAGTCAATAAAGGAAAGCAAGGATTTTTCAAGAAACCTGAGAACAATGAAAAAGGAATAATGCGAAGCAAATACCTAATGTCAGAGACAGAGAAGTATGTGTGATATGCAAATGTATAAGAAAAAGGTCTTCCATCAGTGTTGGTATTCCTGATTCGGGATGTAAGACTCAAATCTCCAGAAGGTCCAAGAGCCACTCTCAAGCGAAACTCAAAACTGTAAACATGAAATAAGCAGAGATCATTAGTTCTGTATACTAGATGGCATGAAGAAACAAAAGCAATTGATCAACCTGTGATTGAGATATAAAACAAACCTGTGAGGCCAGATCTTCAGATCCTCTTCGGAAGGCTTCAGAATCAGATCAACAAAAGCTTTAATAGCAGGGTTCACTGGTAAAGGAGGTGGGTTGTTATCAATGGTCCAAAACCTATTCCTTGCAAAACCATGTTGTTCAAGATTCCCATGCGCTCCAAACTGCATTAACAGGATGCATTTCGTTAAAAAGAGAATCTAAATAAAATAAAATAAAAACTATAGGTGGAAGTTACCATACTTGGGGAAAGCAGATGGGTATACCACCATGGATGGCTTTTGGAGGTTTGAAAATGGCCTGCAAAAGATGAATTTTTTTCAGCTTTCAAAATTCACGAGGCATTAATAATGGACATATGCTAAACGCTGCATTGACAAACAGAGGAACTAACAGATTCTCTGGCTTGAATACTGACAGGATATAACAACGTAAAATATGTTTAAGCATGAGGAAGAAATACTGCAACAGCTCAAGCTTACACAGATTAAAGACATGGAAAAAACATGATGTAACAAGGACAGGCCATAAACTAATGAGACGTTAGGAAAACAGGTTAATAGCTTCTAAAACAGATTTCAATGTTTATTTGATTCATCCATACACAATTTTATCCATACATGTATTAACCAATAAAGTCATCAACAAGCATTGAATGTATTGTGTACCTTGCTGCTCACGAAAAGCAACTCTTCCCCATGGTCATTCTTCCACGAAGTTACTTGGCCTCCATAAAGACAGACCTGAGAGTATGTACACAGTAAGAGAACTATCTAGAGTTACTATATGTATCATCAAAAAGAAAGTAATAACAATAAAAAAACAGGGTATGGATGTATAACTGTCATAGGTAATTCAAGTAAGCAAATGAATAACCACTCCATGATGCTATTTTTTATATAATATAGGATTCAGAGAAATATTTTGTTGACAAAAGACAATATATCAGAGTGTTTTGTCAGCAAGTAACATGGATGAAAATTTTCAAATAAGACTAATCGTGATCATTTATACATGATCAGAGGGAGCATATCACATCTGGCATGTAAAAGATTCAGATAGATGTTTTTTGGCAAACAACAATTTGTAATGTTACTTCTGCCAACAGAGTACAACATGGATGAGCAGTTTAACTAAACAAGTGTGGTGAGTGTCATAAAAAGTATTTATGCGGGACAACCAAACAAGTAATGGTATGTATAATTTCTTAATTGCGAGGAATGCAACCTCAGTCGACAATTTATCGGGGTGGATGTTTCCTCAACTGCAAGAGATGCAAACTAATCTTGGTTGAAAATTTTGACCCCTCTTGTATCAAAACTCAAAAGAGATGGATAGGACTGGGAGCTCCACTGACTAGCATGTTGTAAAACAAAACACCCACTATTTGATATAATCTAATCCTGAACATCTACAGCAAACGAAAGGCACAAGAATAGGATTCACCCGTACAACGACCACAAAATATGCAATGGGAAAAAAAGACACTCCAACAGGCGGCAGTGCTCATTCTCGAATTACATCACTACCGCAAACAGGGTGTCATCACTAAAAGTCCTCCAGTTGCACCTTCCTATTATTGACAGTGTATCACAGAACTTGGATCGTTGCAGATATATAGAGACCAAATGGTTGCTGTGAAAAATACCAAATTCAACTAATGAACCAAACCACAAAAGAAAGGCCTGCCGACTCTGATCACCAATAGCTCTATACTACGCTGATCGCTTGATCAGTGACATCATATACCAACAAACCCCCGCACTATACTATGCTTCGTAAACGCATCTATAAAGTGTTAAAACTGCGCAGAAGTCTGAACTCCGTCGATTCCATTCCCATAACATACGGATCATGCAATGCGCTCATAAATAAATCGCACACCCAAACGGCTAAGCCTCATCAATTCCGCCCAAACCCCACGCGGATCAGCCGAATTCCCACCGGATCTGCGCAGAAGGCATCCAAATCAAACGAATCGCAGTCCCGCGCGCCCGCGCCGCTTAGCACTTCACGCATCCACAGACACACGCACGACGACAGTGAGGTGGGTGGGAGAGGACGAATCGAGTACCTCGGCGGAGCAGTTACGGGGGCCGCGGAGCAGGACCTTCTCGAGGCCGGAGGAGCCCTTGACGAGCTCCACGAACGGCGACGGCGGCTGCTGCGGCTGCGGCGACGGGGAGGCGGGGGCGGCCATCTCACCGCTCGCCCACGCGATGGCGGGGCGGGAACCCTAACCCTAGCCTCCTACTCCTACTCCTCCTCCGGCGCTCGCCTCCTCTCCTTTTCGGGGTTTATTTGGTGGAGAGAAAGGGAGCCGAAGCGGAGGAAATTAGTGGGGAAAGGAATGGTGACGAGGCGAGTGGTATTTATAAGCGACGCAACGGAGAAGAAGAAAGGTGAGGGAAGGGGCTTGGTTTAAATACGAGCAAGTTCAGGGGTCGCCGTGTACATGAAGGCCCCCTCTGGATTGCCGGATTTTTTCCTATTCCTGCGTTTTTCATGTGAACAGTCAACTGATTCCTATGAAATTCCTGTACAATTCCTGTGAAAATCCTGCGTTCCAAAGGGGGCCGAAGTGTTGGATTATTATTCTCGTTCTGGGGAAATTATAGTATTTTCCAGGGAGGTATTTCGAAATTAAAATCTTAGCCCAACGTACTTGGTTTTTCTTTCGTCATCAATGCTCTACAATGTCTACATTATCTATAGAAAAATTTAATGATGATAGATGATGATTGGATTTTTCATATTGCGACTGTAGCTCATTTATGAAGCATGAGTCTTATTTGAGAGGTTGGTAATATCCATATGCAATAGTGGCAGATACGAATGGTGTAATGGTTATTTTTGTCACGTATCAGTGTTCATCTAATTAAATTAAAGTGAACCAGAGCCCAAAACCAACATGGCAAATTTTCTCAATCATCTCAGATTGGAAAGAATCGGCATACTGCCAAAACAAGGGCGTTAGCCTTCTTGCGTTAGCCAAAACAATGGTTTTGATTCGGCATTACTAGGTTTTTATCTTCTTCATTTCAATTTCATGAAAAAGAGAATAACATATCTTTATATTTTAGATAAGGTAATATTCTGCAGTTCACGTCCCCATCATAATCTCATATCGCAATTGCCAAATATTCCTAGTTGCCTAGTCTACAGTAGCAGGTTCGGTGCCCCATTTAGTCTCCCCAAGACGCAGTTCAAAAAGAGAAGAAAAAAACAAAATATAGAGAATCTGCGTAGCATATAGGTGAAATCTGGAGGAGCACATTTTTTGTAGGTTTTTTTCATAATAATACTTCAAGCAAATTCCATCTCCGAAATCTGAAACAAAACTTTAACATAAATTATGAAGTTACCGTACATAATTTGGCAATGACATATCACTGTAGTAGTAGGAGTACCTAACAATGTCGAATCAAAACAAGTAATGACTCGACAATGTCAAATGGATTTGGAACAAAATAACAAGAAAACAACGAACCTTGAACCGTTTTTATCCGTGCATAATGAATTAATGGGTCCTTCGTAGTCCACCCCCACCCCCCTACCCCTCAAAAAAAAACACACACACACACATGCACACACACACACGCACATGCACACACACAAAAAAAGAATCATTAATTATTACCATTTTCTCATGGAGTATATCAGCATGATTTTTTTTGTTGTTGTTTGTACATACATGTGAACATGGAATCCTTTTTTGCTACTGTGAAAGTTGCTACCTTATGTTGGATGACAGGAGATTGGGATTCTTGGGAGCTCGCTGCACGAATCCTTACTTTTCTCACTCCTTTTTTTCCAAAAAAAAAAGAACTCCACACAATTATCGTGAAGCACATTTGTTTTGAGGAGAACTGGAACGGCGAACCCTTACAGAATAATATATTGATTATAAAGAGTTATATGTACAAAAGAGTAAAAAAAAAGAAGGAAACAACACATTAGTGTTGCTTGTTCAAGCTCAAGGGGAAACGAAGGGTATATGTGTGACGGACTTGGGGATTTTTCTTTTTATTAAAAACATTTTTAGTTAAACAACACATGTTAATTTAAAACGTGGATTTAGACATTTTGGCCACGCTTCGTGATCGAATGCCACATTAAAGAAAGTTTATCAAAGTGTTTCGCGTGATTGTATCCAGTGGATTGTCGTGGTCGGTACTTGGCCATCACGCCCAACTTATTTTGCATGATTGTATCCAAATTGTTTCGGGTGATTGTATCCAACGGACTGTCGTGGTATGGTACTTGACCCATTTTCAGGAAGAAGAGCATAATGAACCCGGCAACTCTTTGATCAGACTCGCATTGGTGTGAGCACACATATTCGCCCACGTTAATTAAATTTCTCAAGTGATTCGGAAAATTTAGTTTGCGTGTCTTGCTAATGATAAAACACTGATTGAGAAAAGGTTAAATGAAAAATAAACGATGAACGTGTTTCTCTTGGCATTGGATTCCCGTGGTGGATCCAATTGATCTTTGGCGGGAGGGAAGAGGTAGCGCAGGGCAGGAATCCAGGGCAAAAACATTTTGGATGGTAGCCGGGCTAGGAAAGATGGACGGTGGACTGTGGGGCCTGCACCATTTCCAGTGGCTCGCTGTTTTGGAGGCCACGTACACAGGTTGCGTATGTAGGACCTGCAACATTTCCAGTGGCTCAGGCAAATCCTTTCCAAGACGCTTGTGCCTGCTTAACTGCTTTTCTGGTCCTAGTTGAATGTCTGTATCACTATGGACTCATAAATCATAATACATGAAACCCAAGGGTTGAAACGCAAAACCCTACTCAGCCAGCACAAATCCCATTATTAATGTATTTTTTTTCAACGCTAGAAGACACAAGCGTCATATGTGGCGTGTGCATCTGAAACGCTGAGACCACAAGGGTCCACGAGATGATGAAACTAGGCCACGTTGGATTTATTAAAGATTGATCGATGTGCAAGTAGCCAAGGGAGCGTTGAAGAATTTGACGTGGCCTAGGCTCACGTCAAAAGCTTGTAGCGCTGAGTAGACGCCTGCCTGTACGAGGAAAACCGTGTTATTTTTACTAAATATATAAAGTCGGTGGTCTTATCTGGGAAAGAAAATTGAATGCTTGCTTTCTGGACTGGCTTGATTTGACGTGGTCATGTTTGGATCTTTTAGCCGGTTAATTTTAGCTAATTAAAACATTAGCCAGCTAATTTTGTAGATAATTTGTTTAGATTCCTGACTAATGTTTCTGGCTTTTGTATTTTTGTTGCTTTTTTTATATCTTTAGTCGATTTTAGTAGCTTTAATATGACTAAAGGCTAAAAGTTTAGGAGGGGGTGGGCCAAAAGTTTAGGAGATTTTAGGAAGTCATGTTTGGATGCAAAAGTCTAAAGTTTAGGACGTGTTCGTTTCCTTTAGATTCGTCTCGCAAAGTAGCCCAAAGTTCTGCAAAAAAGTTTTGTAATTACACTTTATTTAATGGGGCAAGTGTTTTTACCCTCACTTTGAATTCCCATTCTGATTTTACCCTCACTTTTTTCATTTTGTGATTTTACCCCTAGTTTTTTAACCTGGAGCCAAAGCTTACCCTCAGTAGGGGTAAAATCAGAATAGAATTATTATGATTTTACCCCCAGTAGGGGTAAACTTTTGCTTCATATTAGAAAATCAGGGGTAAAATCACAAAGTGAGAAAAGTAAGGGTAAAATCAGAATTAGAATTCAAAGTGGGGGTAAAAACATAATTGTCCCTTATTTAATACCCTTAAATAACAAGAACTTTGGACTAAACTTTAGTCTTAAATGAAATGAACACCCCTTAAAATTAGCCAACTAAAAGTTTAAGAGGTGGATCCAAACAGAACCTACAGGTGCACGCTTGCATGATTTAGTTGAAGAACAATTTGTATATATTTTGCAAATTGGGAGAAGTTTATTAGTTTTGCTACAAATAATGCACCTCGTAGAAGTACCACAATTTACATGATTTACTGGTGTAGCAACTCTAAGGCCTCCTTTGGAACGCAGGATTTTCACAGAAATTGTACAGGAATTTCACAGGAATTAGTTGACTGTTCACAGGAAAAACGCAGGAATAGGAAAAGAATCCCGCAATCTAAAGGGGACCTAAGTGGTTATGCTTTTACAATTTTCGTTTGGAATTTTATAGTGCGGTGGGAGAAGAATTCCATGTTCTAAAAAAGGTCTACATTTTCCAATGGCAAAAAAGTTTAATGCCAATTTAGGACAAGGATTGATAAGTGGGTGTCTCTCATTCTGCCCTAGGTATTTTCCTACACTGAAGCATGACATCCCTCCTTTTCTTTGGTTTGAACCGATGTTGGTTTGGTGCCACAAGAGCACCGATTATACCAACTTGTGCACAAATCACGGTCTCTAACTTCAAAGCGATGCGCGTTAAGGCATAAAAGAATAACAATAAAAGCACAACATAGCTCTCCCTCACCAGATTTTTTTTTCCTTTCCCTCTGTCTTCACCTTTCTCCCAAATCCTGGTTGTTCTCCATCTCCGGTGAACCAAGCTCTGGAGCTATATGTTGATGGCAATAACATGTTAGGGTTCCAGAGTTTGGATTTTGGAATTGGGGCTGAGCTCATAATGCATAACAGGAGATTCTAGGAAGGAAGACTGGCCCGACGGCGATGGGAAGGTGGCGTAGCGAGGCAACAGGGGTATCACTGCCAGGGTGGAGAAGGATAGTTATGACGTTGGAGAGAAGTGTGCGCAGATGAAAATGCTTTTTAAGAGAGAGAGCTAGGATTATATTTTGAACAGCAAATGCAACACGTAAAAGACATTGGAAGATACATTTGCATTTTATATCTACATTTTATCTTATCCATGCCTCACATATAAAAATGAATTCATTCATAGAATCTTGCATCGATAAAAAATACTCTCGGTTCTTGATAATAAGGAATAACAAAAGGCACTAAGTTAGGGATGGAACATGACAAATATCCAACTGACTAACCAATCAAAAAATTAATGGGACAGGATACATGATAAATGATATCCGTATTTAAAATGTTAGGTCTTAAAAGGAAGTTTATAATGAATAAACATGATAAGAAATCAATAAATTTGCATCAATAAGTACACGTAATGCTCTTGTTTCCTGTATCGATCATATAATTTTTCATCCTTGCGACCAGCTGAAAGCTATGGTATCATCCATCTCCAAGGGAACAAAATTATGTTGAACGAGCTCGTATCCATATACATCCTCTCCAATCCCACCCCGTCTACTTTTATCAAACAACGTCAACTATGATGAAACCAATGAAACTGACTTCCCTAGCCCCTTCACTTTGTTGTTTCGTTCTGGCATCATAGATGACTCCAATTTGAAAAAAAGGTTCTCTTTTAAAATCCATCACAATTTTCCGATGTCTTCATTTTTTTCAAAACAAAAATGAAAATTTGATGATTGAAAATAAATTTCACTAGCAAAAATGCCCGTGCGTTGCCACGGGTTGTCACGAAAAAAATACCAATAAATTTAAATTTAATAAATGTACCCACAAATACAAATAATTTGTTCTATGAATAAACTCAAAATGGTCAAGACATAAAATTTTATGTGTTTAAAGAAAACATACATGTAAATAAGATAAAATAAAATATCCATATTTTTGTTTGATTAAGGAACAAACAACTATTGAACATGATCGGGCAAATGATCATGCATTTGAATTTCATAGAAATACAAGTTCATAGTCACACCCTGAACACCGAAGTTGCATTGTTCATTGACAGCCAATCCTCTAAACAAATTTGACACCGTGTCACAATAGTTTTTCAAATTCGACCTTTCTACTCATGTTTCAGGACAGGCGGATGATGAATGTTTTGAACAAAACAACAGAACATAGATTATAACAAATTTGTACAACATATTACCAATAAAACAAATGAAAAGAAACTGCAGAACTATTATCACGAGATTTAGCAAATTAGTGAACTGAAATAATCTCGTTCTGCTCAGCTGTACCAGAAGACATGGGTGAGATCATCAGGCCAAGAATCAATAGAGATGCAAGGAAATTCTGCAGTTGTATCATAAATTTCTTCTCAAAGTTCCATTGACAATCTGTGTCGGATCCTCTGCACGCAGCAAAACAGCAATTCCATCAGAGTAAGTGGTCAGTAGCACTCACACTTAGTTCATATATAGAAATACATCCTTTATCATAAATCCAGTAAGCCTAAACTTGATCCCTTTTGCATTCCATTGTTGACATCTCGAAATTGTGCCTCAAACTTAGAACCAGACATCAACCCTGTGCAAATTCCACACTGCGTTACCGTGCTCATCATCAGAAGCTACCAAGTCGTCTTCATCCCACTGCCAGTGACCTACATCACAACTTGATCCTGACTCTGATCCTGCAAAACGCAAGTGTCCATCGATTTTAATAATAAAATTTCAGTTTTCATATTTAATTGTACCCTTACGTGCACCCATTCATATAACAGGCCCTAAGTAGATTATACGCCCCTTATACATACATATCGAGGCAAAAAGGGTACTGGAGGAAGTTGTAAAGGAACTTGAAGGAATTATGCCTAAATAAGATGATATAAAATTGCGTCCTGATGTTGTTGACTGTGAAGTATCATTCAAGATTCTTAGAATAACTGATACAGAGAGTATGCTAGAAAGAAGCGACAATGATGAATTAGATATAAAACAAGCTGTTAGTACTTGAATGCAAGGATCGGATATTTACTGCAATTGTCCAAAAACATATCACATGGATCCTCATGAATTACATAATAGCTAGAGTGTGCAGACCGGAACCAATATCAGCAGCCAAAGTAACCTTGCTGCTAGGCATGGAGTCATTTCGACGATGGCCCGCTCACCCCAGGTTGCTCATGTACAGCACAAAACTGCACAAGCAGGTGTAGGTATGATACATTATTTCTTACACACTTGTGCAAACCATCCTTTTACCAATAGGAAAACACACAAGACAATGCATTGAAAACTTTCTATTCCCAAATAAAAAGCTCGATGTAGTGGCCTTTGAAAATTAATGTTAGAAAACCTATTTTCAATGACTTTTAAAATGGTAAAAGCTTGTGCTTCATACAAACACGAACTTTAGTGTTTCATCTACTTCTACTATAATCTGCACATCAGAAATAACTTTGCGGACAGGCCAGTGGCCTGGTGGTAAGATGCCAGGAGAGCGTCAAGGGGGGGGGGGGGGGGGTTCGGGCCTCAATCCCGCACTCGGCCAGCTGTGAGGTCGCGCGGGCCTTGGCACCTGTGTGCGCCGCTCGCGTCGGGCCCCGGCATGAGTGAAGGGTGGGGACCACCCAAGAAAAGAAATATCTGTAAACCCAACCTAATTTATGTATGGATGACAATTGAAAATAAAGTCCTTTCTGATGTGGAATGGAAATATCATTCAGAAATATTATAGGTTTTGTGAAACCCAAATTCAAACTGAACTGACTTTTGTCAACCATTAATATTACCCGGTTTAGGCAAAATCAACACTCAAACACTGCCAATTAGTTGTGTGTAATCAGAATGAAACTCAGAAAAATTAAACAGAAAAAATGAAACCAACAAGTCGAACGCTTCCTGTTGTAAATTGTAACCCAGCATGATTGGAACATATTCTCGTATAGTGTAGCAAGCAACAAAAAAATAATAAATCAGCCATACCTGAAAAGAGAGGTTGCTGGAGAGCTGCTCCTAAGCTTAAGCAACCCGTTCAGCATGGTGTCCTTGGTCTGCCTCGACTTGCCAAAGTTGTCTTTAGTGCTGTTTTCTCTTTGAGCATGAACTCTCTTTAGAAAAAAGAGAAACACAGTTAGTCAATCACTGACCGTATAAAATATGAGAAACTAATATTCAACATTGGATATCTTTATCGATGCTACTACTCAAGCACTTTCTTGATATCTTTGGCTTAGATTCTTCATATTTCGGCTTAGATTCTTCATATAAAGCATATATTTGTGCCTAATAAAAAAATTAAGAAGTAGCCATTAATTTTTTAATTAATCAACCTTCAGTCTTTGTTATGTACTTCTGCATGTACAATCTGCTTACATAGATCTGCACAAGCATATAGAATAGGAACTTAGTCCAAGTAAACTTCCAGTCTGCAGACCAGGCAGCTGGAAAGACTTGATTACACAAATGAGAACTCCACCTTATGGATTGAATAACCATTTTTCAAGTCTCAATATATTGAACCTGATACCCAGATAAAAGACCCCACCCACTAATGCATGGTGAGCAATAGGACTTACCCGAGGAAATATAAGATGGGGAAGATAGTTATTGTGAAGATAAATGTAATTCGCTAAAAAGTCGATTTTCTGGATGAAAAAGGCAATAAAGTAACGGAGATTGCAGAAACAAAATTATGAAGTGTTTCAGTTTTTCATTTTAATTAAGAATTTCATTTTTTTCTAGTTCATTTTCATTTGCAGTCTCAAAAGGGTTGCTGGTTATGCACTATGACTCACATTCTTTTCTTCGATCATAAAACTGACCATTGGATGTATGCTTCAAATAATCTTGCCTGGACAACACTACGACAAATCCCAGTGCAATTTTTTTAAGAGGAAATATCCTAGTGCAAAATAATGGAAACCAATTGCTAGGACTAAGACCAGGACGCATCGACTCTCTCTCTCTCTCTCTCTCTCTCTCACCGAATTAAGCAAATAAAGTGGCATAAGAAATCACAGATTATAAATGGAATGGATCTACTGAAACACATGAGCAGAAGGCACTACTACAAAAGCAGACAATGTAAAGCTAGCTTCAAAGTATTGTGATCTGTTACTTGATTCAGTGGAAAGTTTGGCTCATTAGGGAATTTCGTCGAACAGGAAACATGCATGCAGGAGAGCAAGCGAGCAAACCTGACAAGGCATGGCTAAAGAACCCGATGATGGCGTTGCTCCTCTTGCTGCTCTGCATCTCGTCGCCACCAGCGGCATGCTAGTGCTCCTCCTCCTCAGCCTCCTCGATGGGTCCTGAGCTCCTCCAGGACGGAGCACTCGGGAATTCCGTCCATCCATCCCCTTGGGGAGTTCCGTCCATCCCGACCACTTCTGGAGCTCCCACGCGACGGCGTCGTTAGACACCGGGGTAGGGGGTGGGCAGGGAGCGAGGAGCGGCGGCGGCGACGGGCGGAGCGAGGGAGACGAGAGCATCTACGCCTTGGGACGGGCAGGGAGCGGCGGCGGCGGCGGCGACGGACCGAGGGAGCCGGCGCGTGCGTTTTGGCGTCAAGAGGACGGGAACAGGAAGGGGGGCGCGCCGGCGATGAGATGACCAGTGGACGCCGGCGACGAGATGAAGGCGCTGCCGACGCAGTGAGGAAAATAAACGAATCGGTACGCAGTGGGCCCACCTGTCGGCAAAAAAAAAAAAATTTCTACGACGCACGTGAACTCGGAACGAAAATAATAGGAGTAAAGATAGAGATATAGAGATAGCATTTAAACTTATTTGTGTCGTTGTATCATATAACTATAATTCTTCGTGTAATTTTAGAATACTACAACCACTTTGACACCTTGTTTCACAAAACTATAATTTTTTATGTTTGATTCCACACGTCATCCTCACAAGTGGTACTGCCGTGAAGCTGAGACTCAGGAGTGGAGTCGGGCACAAAAGATTTAGTTTTGTGAAGCACAAGGTTGTTTTATGAAATTCACATCAAAAGTTGTAGTTTCTGATTAGTTTTAGTTTTATGAATGAAATTTATACTTTTTAAAAGATCATACATATCTCTGAGTTGCAGTATACGTGGACCGTTGAAGGCGGATGCGAGGTCCGCGCCGGAACCAGATGCATCATGCTTCCTCTCGCCGCCGAGTCGCTGATGAGAGTGTCTCCACCGCTGATGCGCACGCCTCGCTGCCGGCGCGGCCTGCACCCGTCATCGGCTGTCGCGGCGAGCCACGCACCCGCGCTCTGCCTCAAATGCCGAGCTTGACGCAATGACGCGACATGCATCATCCTGAAACCTAGTGTTGCCAATTGAGTTAGTACACAGCAGTGTTGCAAGGTTGCCACCGAACTCAATTCCTTGACTGAATTACTGACCAGAGCAAAACACCGATGATCTGAAAATTGTATTTTAATTTGTCCACGGCAATTGTTTGGTTAAGCTGAACTGCAATTGTATGCTTGAGCTACACTGCAATTGTTGAGAATTATGGAAGACAAATTGCAAATGCTAGATGAATATCACTGTTCAATGAACATTCAGGGAAAGCAATCTTAGGATGATACAGAAGTCAGCGTCAGGCAAAGCATGCTTGGCACTTCCGGCACTCGTCGATGGTCCTTTGTTGATCATCGGCAGCAGGGCTACGGTCAGCTTGGTCTTTCCGCCAGCACAGAGCGGGCTCCTTGAGGTCGTCCTTGCGAGGCTTGCCACGGCCGCCGGCAGCCGAGCACGCCAAGCAAGTCGGCGGGCTCGGGCCAACATCTACGGTGGATTGTACGCTCTCGCAGACAACGAGCGCGTATCGGTGGAGGCAGCCTCGTCGGCGGCGCGGCCGAGTGCAGCGCAGTGCGTCACTAGCTCGGCGGCGTTGACTTGACTGCAGATTTTTTTTTCCTCGCACGGACTCGGGAAAAGGGCGAAGCAACGGTTCTTGGGCCAGACATGGGCCGCACAAACACACCACGAATGAGGATGAATGCATGTCGCGCCCAAGAACCGGTCCATCTGCGCTTTTGGGTGATACCTGTCATCGACAAAAAGAAAAGGTGAGTTATACCTGATTGTACGATGGGAATTTGCTGTGTTGACTGTAGGAGCCTTTCCCAGCTTCATGATGTTGCGATTCTCCTGCAGACATATCGATTTTCTACCTGAGGGATATGGAAAATTGTTATGTGGCTCCCTATTTAATTTATTGGAATTATGGAGTGATGTTTTTGTATTGCAGATTCCATTTTCAGGTCAATAAGGTACATTATGCCGTCTGATTAAAGTGTGCTGATAGTTGCAGACTGACTAATTACATATGGTGGAACTTTCTTTGAGCACCTCCGTTGACAAAGATGAATCAACTGCACTGTACAAGTCTACATAAAGTTAAAAAAATGGCATA
Organism: Eragrostis curvula; assembly: GCA_007726485.1. Taxonomy (NCBI): domain Eukaryota; kingdom Viridiplantae; phylum Streptophyta; class Magnoliopsida; order Poales; family Poaceae; genus Eragrostis; species Eragrostis curvula. The sequence goes on from RWGY01000005.1 coordinate 1,613,504, forward strand.
TCACGAAAACTTGCCGTGTCCAATTATTTTCCTTCAATTTTGAAGCGTATGCTGCAGAGGGATATGCAAATTGAAAATTTGATCTCATTTCTTATATAACACTCAAAAATATTGTTCATATCTCTTGCATTGAAAAAACATCCACATTCGCATAATTTGCAAGATACTCTTGGGGCAATATGCAGTACTTTTGCATCGTTGTTTAGAGGCTGTGGATGTATCACATGAACCAGTCCTGCCCAAACAGAACGTCCAATATTACAGCTTACTTAGGCTCATCCCAACTTCCCATTCAGCCCACTTTGTCCCCAATGCATATTTGTACTCTCAAGCGCCATGTCAAAGTTGTGAACTTTGCTAGTCTCGGACATCGAAATAAAACCAATACCCTCGCAATAAAATAAAATAAAATAAATCAAAACCGGTCAAAACCAGACCGATTTTCGCGGAAACCAGGGTTTAGGACGTTTTAGACGGATATTTTGGGTTTGAATTTCAAACAAATTTAAACATTCGATGAAATTTGACCTGTTTTGACCAATTTTCGATTGAAAACCAGCGAGGTCCGGCTTCCACGGCTTCGTCGGTTATTGAAACCTTGATCCCATGGCAAATTACCATCCGAACCTACAGAACAGTATATAACGCAACAATGTTACCAACATCCGAACGTTTGCAATAGTCTGAACATCTTTATTAATAATGGGCATGATCGATCTGACATTTGATTTTTTAAAACAAAAGTGAGATGTGTGACTGGGAGATCCCCGCAAGTTAGGATTACAAATTATGAATTAAAGTAAGAACAACACAATATAAATAAAAGAGAGTACATACACTCGCAGCTCTATATTAAGCTTTGTCACACTAAGTTTTTGGCATCACACTGTTGTGCCATGTAGGTACAACATGGGAGGCAGCTTGCCAGGTTGTGGTGTGACCACATTGTTTTTTCATGGCTTGCTTGCATGAAAAAGGTCAAAGTTAATTTGGTTATACTATTATTAAAATACAATCAAAATATGACATTTTTCATGCAGAGTCAGTGACACATTTTCATTTTAAAATACAATCAAAATACAACGACTTACATCTGGTCAAAGTCAGTGACACATTTTAAAATACAATCAAAATACTACGACTTTATGGTTGGCCCCAACGTCAGTGACACATTTTCATTTTGATGAAATGTGTGACTTACATGTGGGTCCGGATCCAAAAGTTGTAGTTTTTTGTTACAAAGGTGTAAATAGTCGTAGTTTTCTGAAGGTAATCCCAAAAGTCGTAGTTTTTGTGTTACTTGAGTGCAAATAGTCGTAGGTTTCTGGAATGTACTCTTAATTGTAGGGATTGCATATATAACAATGAATATGTTGGGGACTGCACCGAAGCCCCCTACCCGACCCACGCGAAGAATAACAGCCAATGGCGAAGGCAAAACGGAGAAGACAATCAAACTAACAGCCGTGCTTATACAGCCAATGGCATGCATGTAAATATGATCATTCCCCCCCTTATAAATATGGAGGGAGATGATCCTGGAATGACATCGGTTTTTCGGGCCACGAGCCAAAGGAAGAATCATTTGCACCGTGCTCTGAACTCTCTAGTCACCTGACTCCTTCGCCCGGCATCGCGGGAGAAGGAGAGCTTCGCGTGATTGAACTGCAGGGAACCTGAACGAGAACCTCTTCGTCCGGCACCGCGGACCACAAAAGAGGGCTTCGCTCCAACTAAAAGACAACGACGACAAGCGAAGAGGGCTTCGCGAAGAGATTCGAAGGCATTGACAACCTCCGAAGGCTTCGCCAGAACCAAAACACCTCTATCACTCGTTGGAGGGCTTCGATCTGTCTCACCAAGACCTTCGTTCCCCCAACATTTGGCGCCGTCCCGCGGTTTGAACCCACGACCACGATCAATATGGCCAAGGCAAAGGCAAGAACAAACATCAGCGACACGCACCGCGTAGAAGCCGATGCCGAAAGCGAAAGGCTAGCGAAGGAAGCAGAACTCAGAACAGCGAGAGAGCAAGAAGAGCGAGATAAAGCTGCAAGAGCGGAAGAAATAGCAAGAGCCGAAGAGGAGGCAAGAAAAGAAGAAGCTCTAAAAGCAGCGCAACTAAACAACGCTAAGACATCTCAAGCAGCAAGCTTTCAACAGGAAGATGACGAAACACGCAACATAACCGAAAGGCTTCGGATAATAGAGCAAGAAAGAGTCGAAAGAGAAAAGAAGCTGGCCATCATCGAAAAGACAGCGAAGCTGAAGAAAGATATGCTTGAGAAAATAGTGCAAGCCCAACTGGAGATCAACGAAATGGACAGCAAGCTAAACAAATACAATGAAGAAATGGAAAACCTGAGGAAGCAAGAGCAAGAAGCACATCACAAGCCTTGCAAGCAAACCGAGCACAAAATGGTGTACGAAGTAAGCAGCTCCGGAAAGGACAGCCAGCCATGCGCCATCTACAATGAAAACTCTCCCCTGAGCGAAGAGCTACAGAGTGAACCTTGGCCGGTCAACTTCAAAATGCCGAAGGTAAAGGCGTACCAAGGAAAAACATGCCCAAGAGAGTTCCTCATGTCCTTCGAAGCCGCAGTAGAATCGGGCGGAGGAACAAGCTCAACATACGCCAAAGCTCTAGTCATGGCTGTCGAAGGAGTTGCGAAGACATGGTTTTCCACTCTCGAACCAGGATCCATTAATTCTTGGTCCGAGTTGAGAAGAGAGTTCATAAACAACTTTCAGGGTTTCCAAGCATCCGAAATTCATCAAGGAAGGCTATTTTCATGCAAGCAGAAACAAGACGAAGGCTTGAGGGAGTACATGCAAAGGTTCATGGAAATAAAATCAAGAGCGAAAGATGTAGGGGCTTCAACAGTTATTGATGCACTAACGGAAGGCTTGAGGGCTGGTCCCTTCCATTCTGCATTAACAAGAAAGAGACCCAAAACCATCTTCGCACTATTAGACACCTTCGAGAAGTATGCAAGATCAGACGATGAATTCCAAAGGAAAAAAGAAGTCGAAAAGAAACAATCCCAGCTGCTCAAAGACGAGAAGAAGTATAAAGAGGAAAAGGAAGCGAGTCGAAGCAGAAGGCCCGACGACAGCAGAGACAATCCAAAAGATCATAACAATCGAAGGGTACACAACCTCGAAAACAGAGAAGAAAGGGGCGATGAAAAGAGGAACAAAGATGATGAAAGAGGGAGAGAACGAAGCGACCAAGAAAAGGATAGCGAAGACAAAAAAGAAAACAATCAGAGGAGCAGTTCTCGTACCCCATACTGCGAGCTGCATGGCGAAGGAAAGGGCCATACGACAAAACAGTGCCGAAACCTGCAACAATTCAAACAAAATTGGACTGCAGAAAGAGAAGCGAAGAGGGCTATCAGACACACGAGCAACTATCGTGAGAACTGGTCTCAAGGGAACCCAATGTCAACATACCCTTCGCACTCTGTCAATCATGTCGTCAACTATCCAAGGGAAGCTTCGTATCAGGCACAGCAGTATGCCTACTCTCAACCTCAAAGCCTGGCAGCACTGCCACCGCCCCCAGAAACAAACCAGCAAAACAATGGAAGAAGCTCAGAACCTAGCTACACGTCTCAAAGGCAAACTATTAACGCTATCTCCGGAGGATCGACTCAGCAGCTAGACTCAAGAAGAGCAAGAAAAGAACACATTCGAAGGGTACATAATGTGACGTCAAGGACTCCGTTTGTCAAAACCAAGTGGTCCCATGTCGACATCACCTTCGGAAAAGAAGACGCAAGAGACCTTGACCAACCACACTCAGACCCACTGGTCATCAAGGCAAATATAAAAGGATTTGATGTACTCAGGATCCTTGTCGATGGAGGAAGCTCAGCTGACATCCTCTTCGCCTCCACATACAGAAAAATGAAGCTAGAAAATGAAACACTGCAACCCGCAGGAATCCCATTGGTCGGCTTCACTGGAAAGGTTATCCAAGCATTGGGAAAAATTAGCCTACCAGTTACCTTCGGCGAAGGAGATAACGCAAGAACTGAAGATGTGACCTTCGATGTGGTTGACATTGTTTATCCTTACAATACAATCTTCGGAAGGGGGTCCATTAACAAGTTTGAGGCAGCCATACATCAGGGCTATCTGTGCATGAAGATTCCTGGTCCCATCTCTGTTATCAGCGTCCTCGGAGACCAACTCCAAGCAAGAAATATCGAAGAAGGCGAAACACCTGGGAGGAAGAACGTCCACTTCGTCCGAAGGAAGCAAAAGACTCCAGATTTCAAGATCTCCGGACTCGAAAACTCGTCCATGACATATCAGAAATGCATGAGCCGTGTTTACCAAGAGCATCTCTTCGGTAACACGCGCGATACCTACATGTAAAAGAACAAAACTTGCGGGGGGTGCACTCTTTTTCTTCACGAGGGTAGCCCTGCGAAAGGTGTGAGGTTTTTTTTAACGAGGCACCCTCCAAGACTGTAACACAGTTTTTAATTACCTTTTTACCCTCGAAAAAATTCCAGAGCAATTTCCTGGGAGGCGTAGAAGAGCCAAAGCTCAAGAAACGAAGCTTCGAGCTCAAAAACGATATCAGGCAAAAGTCTAGAGAATCCGAAGGTTACACCAATTAAGTATTTGGTGTAGTCTAAGTTTGGATCGATGTATCACAAAGGATGATACATAGACTCCAGACAAGAGCCGAAGGGAAAGATAAGCAAAGAAAGCTTAATCTACCCAAGTACAGGCAAACAAAAAACTTCGTACAAATCGCGATCCTTCGCATGAAACGTTCAAATATCAAAGAACGATAACACGAAAACTTGTGTTCTTCAAAAGAAACACAAGGTCATCGTGCAGAAAGCATTAAGAGCTTCAGAGATATTGAAGAAATCTTCTCTCCGGCAAAGACCTCCAAAAGAATGCTTCAAAAGAAAAGCTTTATTAAGCACAAACATCAGTTAAGGAGATCCATCGTCAGGCTCACGCTTTACAACAAGGCCTAATTCTAAAATCATTTCGCATACAATCCTAAATTCATCGAAGTTATATCTGTCGGTGTTAAGAAACCGGCCGACAAGTAAATTTGTAACTACGGCGCCTGACAGTCTTCCGTGATGGCGAGGGTTTTGCGAGAGAGGCGAGATGTATACTGGTTCAGGCAATCGATGCCCTACGTCCAGTTCGTGGGTGGTTCGTGTTTCGACTTGCAGAGGGGAGCTACAAGTGTTGACGAGGGAGGAGAAAGACTCCAAGCCTCTTCGTGTGTATCTCTCGATGGATCCGTCCCCTCGCCTCATGCACCCAGCTCTCCTTTTATAGTCAAGGAGTGAGCCGGTTTACAAATGGGAACGGGGCTTTCGAGTTGTGGGCTAGCGCGGCTACACGCCGCACTAGTCTGAACCCTAGCTGCCACTGTGGCCCTAGTCAGGCGGCGTCCTGTCAGCCCGGTCGCCGGGCAGGTAGTCGAGATGTCAACCCAGACTGTCGCGGCCGTCTTGTCGCCGGTCCGGTCTTCGTCCCTGTTCAGGGTGATGATGATGTCGTAGCCATCCCGCTGCTGTACTCGAGGTGTCAGGCGGCGCCGCGAGATGGGACGGGTGCCACTGTGCGGGTCACGTCGCGTGCCTGCAAGTATATGAGTTGCTGGGTAGAGTTAAGGCTCCCCAGCTACTCGTCGTAAATGCCTGTCCTCCTTGTCAGAGGAAAATCTTCTCGACGAAGTCTCCCAACTCGGGGTCGGGCGAAGCGCGGCTTGTGGGCCCGCCCGACTGGGAGTCGGGCGAGGCGGAGTTCGGGGCTCCACCCGACTTGGGGTCGGGCGGGGCGGAAGTCGTGGGCCCGCCCGATTGGGGGTCGGTCGAGGCGGAGTTCGCGGACCCCACCCGACTCGGGGTCGGGCGGGGCGGAAGTCGTGGGCCCGCCCGACTGGGGGTCGGGCGAGGCGGAACTTGTATGTGCCCTCGGGGTCGGCCGTGGGCCCCTCGAGCGCTCTGTTGTTATGCACCTGTTCCTGTGGGCCCTACACAATTAAGCTGAGACGGTTAGCGGGATTAAGTATCCTAGATCAGGATACCCTGATTTGGGTATCCGTCAGTAGCCCCCGAGCCTGGGCGGCGGCCGGGGGTCGTGGTCGCCGTCGAGGCTTGTCGTTGTCTCTCCGAGGGTACTTTCGTACTACTCCTACCGGTGGGTGCGCGCGAGCGCACCCGCCGGGTGTAGCCCCCGAGCCTCGGTACAAGTGGTTTACTTGTGCCGAGGGTGACAAAAAAGGTTTTCCTGAGACCACGCAGTAGGTCCTTGTTTGCGAATGCGAGCCCCCGAGTCCTCGCTCGATGCGCGGATCCGTCCGAGGGTCGTTTCGTCTTTTTGTTTCGTCCGTACCCGCGCGTCTTTACGATAAGACGGGGCACGCGTGAGCCGGCCACGTCATTCCTCGGTGGTTCGATGCGTGGTGCTCGTTTAAGCTGCAAACGGGTGTGTCCGAGTGAAGGCCTCGGCTTGCCCTTCGCGGGGATCCGATTGAGACTAGCTGGAGTCAGCCTCATTAAAATCCGAGTTCCTGCCTTTTTCGATCGCCGACTCCTTTCGCTCGGAGTCAGTGGGCTCGATGCCCTCCCTCGATGGGTGATCAAGGTCGAGGTTTTTTAGACTCGGACTCGGACGCTACCGTCAGAGGCCCATTGTACTACGGTGTACGGGTTGCGGTCGCTGGGGACCCCTCTTTGGTGGCCCCTCACTTAGTTTTGCCCTGGAGCGGCCGTTCGAACCCTTTCGCGGGGCCGGCCTTCGAACTCCTGGGCCGGAAACTGGGCCGTCGGGGCGTTTTCAGCCCCTAGCCTTTATTACCTGTGGGCCCGGCCGGGATTCCAAGCCCGCCTGGGCCGTCATCGTGCGTCGTGGAGACGCGACGGTTCGCCTTCCACGCGAATCGAGGCCACGATCTGTCTTCGTGCGGTAGTGGAGCGGGCCATGATGGCGATTTTTAAGGCACCTGCACCTGTTAAATCGCGAAACAGGGAAGGCGCGAGAAACGAGGCGTCGTGTGAACGCGATAACTATAAAGAAGGGATGAGCCTAACCTCATTTGCCTTACCAGGTTTTCGCAACCTTTCGCATCCACCGCCGCTTGCCCTTGCGCAAACCGCTTCGTCTTCCTCGCCTCGCTCGCTCTCCAACTTCCCTTCGTTTCGCCGTCGCTCCGCGTCCCTCGTCCGCATTCGCCATGGCGGATTGGAG
>RWGY01000005.1:1620767-1696383 GCA_007726485.1 Eragrostis curvula
TGGAGCCGGTCCAACAGCACCAAGGGGAACCTCGATGCCCTGGTTGCGCGCGGCCTCCTGATGCCCCTCACCGCGGAGCATGAGTGGCTGGTTCCCGGGGAGGAGAGGATCCCATCGCCGCCGGACGGCTACATTGTCTCCTTCCGCTCCTTCCACGAGCGCGGCTTCGCATGCCGCCTCTTCCCTTCCTCCGCGGCCTGCTTCACCACTACAAGTTGAGTTGCGCACCTCAACCCCAACTCCATCCAGCCATTCGCCTTCGTCGCCTTGTGCGAAGGTTTTTTGAAGATTCGCCCCATTTCCACCTTTTCAAGTACTTCTTCACTCTCGCGCTCCAGACCAAGAAGGACGCGGAAGGGAATCCGCGCGCCGTCCCCATCGGCTGTGCTAGCTTCCGGCTCCGGGGCACCCGGGCCCGCGAGGTACATCACCATGGCCGTCACCGCCACCAACAGGGTTGGCACGGGGTGGTTTTACCTCAAGAACGCCGCGCTCGCGGCGCTCCCGGAGTTCACCGGGCGCCTGATCGAAGAGGCGCCCAAGTGCTGGGGTTGGGGACCGGACGCCGCTGACAAGAAGAAGTTGGCCGACCTCTTGGGTATGTCGACAAACTCAGGGGCGCGTGTGCGGGCGTCGGGGTTATTGGCGCCTACCACGTCAGGAGGCTTGCGCCGCTCCAAGACCGGCGCCTCCCCATGTGGGAGATGGGCCACGACTTTGTGTGGGAGGGGACCTGCATGGTGGACCCCCACGCGGAGCCGCGGATTTCCGTCCGAGAGCTGAAGGCCCGGCTCTCGGAGGCGATGGGAAGCGGCGGCGGATTGGGATACTTTGACTATCCGATCCCGGGCACCCGCCGATGCTTCCGGAGCAGGGGGCCCTACAATTCGTAGTTTCTCGGTTAGTTTCGATCCCGATTCGGCATTGCTTCGATTTTCCCGATCTTTCGCTTATGCACTTTTTCTTGGATTTAGACTGGCGTCGCCTTCCTCCCTTCTGCCGCCCACTTCCCGAAGTCTACGACGCCGTCCGCGCGAGCAACGAGGGAGCGGGCGAGCGGCAGAAGGCCCGCAAGACCGCGAAGACGCCAAGAAGGCGAAGCGGGTGCAGAGGGAGGAGGAGAGGAGACGGCGTCGCCGCCGAGGCGACGTGGTCTCCTGACCGAGGACGAGGACGACGACGATGACGACGGCGGCGGTGGCGACGAGGGCGGCGATGACGACGGCGACGACGACGAGGATCAAAATTCTTCTCAAACTGTTGCAAACAATGATTTTGTTAAATATTCTGTCACATTCTACACAAAGAATTTTAACTATAAAGTACTAAGTGCTTTTGTCCTCAAGACTTAATGAAGAGTATATCTTGAACTGAAAGCAAAGCTTACAACTATACATGTAAAGATGGCTCAATTTATAAGATTAGAAAAGAGTGCCAGCTGCTAGGTCAATCCCTAATAATCAGTAAACAATGACAATATGGATCAATAGCTGCAGTTTCGATAGTTGGTAGATGCAACTCTTCCAACAGAAAAGAGTAAAGACAAGTCAAAAGAAGTGCATTAAAGCCACTGATTTTCATGCGTCAGTACAATAACTTGCCCCAAAGTTTTTAAGAAAAATAAAACAAGTTACCTTCAAGAATAGGGTCAACTAGAATAGAACCACCAGTTATGCAGCTCTTTCTTCACAACAGTTTTCTTTCCTTCTGAGATTTCAATGTACATAGCACAATAAACCATGCACTGTTTATATACACATGGAACAAATGCTTAGAACAGATAAAAAAGGTGGTGTCAGCACAGTTAAGGTTTGGTATTGCATTTATACATGAGAGCACAATGCTGAAGGATTTGCTTTCACATTTGTATGATTCATCTGTCTCCTGCACTGAAAAAAAAAGCAACGCTAACAAACTATTGTATCATACAATGCAAAAACTAGGAATGAAAATAAACTCTTGGCAAACAATGTCCTGTAAAACTAGAATACTGAAAGCAAAATGAAAACAATTTATTTCCGGTAGAATTGAGAAAAATTAACCATGAAGGTTAAGTCACCCATCTACTTTTCTTGTAGCTATTAAACAGCCATTGTAATCTCTCCAAACTATCACAGAAACAAAGTTCTTCAGTATCTTCAATCCATGACCCCAGCCAATCTATCAGGCTAATCATCAAAAAATCCGGTACAAAGAATGTCAATCAGCTGGGCTACAGCCTACAGCACCAGCCAATCGAAGATGAGAACGAAATATGTGTGTCCATTTGAAAGATTTATTGTTCTCGTTCCAGTATACTACAAAACATTTGTTAATTTTCTAACATATTTCACCGAATATAGACTGTTAAACTGACCAGCTGAGTTTTAATTTAATACTGCTAACAACTTTAGTCATTTCGAATGTACATGCAAGAATACATGAAAAACCAACAAAACATTGACATGCATACCATATAACAGATCTATGACCATCGAAACTTCATCATTGATTCAATCATCATCATGCCCATTCAATATCAGGAATAGGGATTTTACAGGATCATAGAGCCAATCTACAACTTACTAGAAAGTTAATGACCATTACTTTCAAACAATGCCAACATATAAGATATTAGAACTATGCACTTCCTCAAATGAGTATCATAGGCCTGGTGTGGTCAAAGCAGATTGCAACACATCTTCCAGGTACTTCTCTGCAGCTGCATACTGCCTCTTTTTGTCCTCTATAGCTAGGGCAGCAAGAGCTTTATCCTGATTACAATTTCCAAAGAGCTCAAGAATAAGGACAGATTTTCAGCAGAGGAAAAGGATGGAAACAGAAGGCAAAAGGCGTACTGGAGGTAAATCCTGGTAGCTTCTCAATGTGTCAGCGATGGGTTTTGTCTTCCTCTCCAGATCCTTCTTATGCTCTGCCATTTCCATCAACACACCATGATTGATTTCTGGCGTATAACCCACTCTATTAAGCATTGCCTGATAAAGAGAAGAAGACAAATAAAAAAAGTGTCCATATAGATTTCCAAATCAGACAACAGTGAGGCCCAAAAAAATCATACAATAGTGTGTAACCATTTACACAAAGTAGCTTAGCTATTTCTAGCTACTAGGAATAATAATGAAGGGATAGCTTAAATCGTTGCAGCTAACCATCACAGGAACGAAAGCAGGTAACAAATCACAAAGTAACATGGTCCATCAGGAGTAAACTGTTAGCTGGATGCATGATGATTATTACAAAGCTTCATATCCTATTCAACAAACCGGTAAAAGATATACAGGCTCCTTTAAACCTTCAAAAAATACTCATCTCTACAAGAAACGGTTTCAGGTGCCATAGCAAATATGTTGGGCATGTTACTCCGACCAGGGTCAAGGGTATAAAGTTAGTTGTCACATGATGATTCAGCCTACCTTTATAAAGGCATGCCTCCTTAATAATACTTACAATAGGCACTTAGATATAAAGATATAAATTACGCGAAAGCAGAGTTGAACCAACACTTGCTCCTAACAAAGTTCAGACTGAAAGATTGCCATATAATTGTATAACAACATAAGCATAACAGAAGAGGTAAGACTCATGTCAGGAAATTCTTTCAAATGAAGAAATATGTTGGCTGAAAAGGTTTGGAAGTTGCAAATTCAGCTCAACAATTCTATTTCCTGTTTGCTGGTAGCTCTTGGGGGGTTTCATCTCTAACCTACACCAACTTGTTTGAGTTCAAAAAGCTTTGTTGTACAACCATATAATAACACTAACCTAATTGACAAATACAGGGATCGAAAGCTCACTCGATACTTCAGCAAACAATATATGCGTCTTTGAAAATAAAAAATTAATAATTATCAACACAATTTGTTTATGGATACTCACTACTCAGCCGCAACTAGCAGGTCAAAATCAAGTATTGAACCCTAAGCATTACATAACTAGCAAAAAGAAAACGGTAGTCACCTTATAATTTGAGACTTGGAGGATATATTGTCGTTCCTTTGAGTCCATCATGACAAGCTTTGTCTGCCAATCCGTCATTTGCTCCACCTGCTGCTTCTCAACATCATTTTTGAATTTCTCCAACATCCTAGAAACAATACAGTATTTATCATCTTTAACGCAGAGATCCAGGTGGTGATTATTAGTGAGCACTCCTTTAGTTCAGAAAGAACTGAACAGTTCCCCGCTTACTTTTTGAGCTCAGTAAGCTTGGTTATGGCCTTCCTAGTGTAATCGAGGAGTGCCTTTGATTCCTTATGCACTCTGTCCCTCTTCTCCTCCACCTCTGCTCGCCTCAGCGACAAATCTGCACTGGCCACCACAAAGCTGCATAACAACCATCTTAGATGTCAATCAGAAACAACGAGATAAACAAGAGAGCTATCAAGCTGGTCTCATCATGACACCCAAAAAAGCCAAAGATTACTAATTTTTATTTACAGCATGGGGATGGAATTTCAATGTACAAATTAAATTTTACAGCAAGATCATTATCTTGTGTCTGCAACATGAGGATGAAATTTCATGGGTTGGCCCTATGACCTATCTAAATAAGCTTAGAGTTAGAGCAACGGATATTAAACTTAGTTCAAGTTTGGATCAACACCTCCAGTCATGCCGTGATTTGCTATTTGGCCAAATGCTCCAGCAGTAGCCCACTAACAACAGTTACATGTATCTACTTCATCGAAAATCGAATTGTAAGTTTGGCTACGAATTTATTGGGTTGGGCTCACAGAAGGGATCTTACATAGTGTTTAAGCTAGTATCAGAACATTCAGTAATACGCTTAGCATTTTATTTAATCAGCAGAAAAAGATAAATCATTGCAGCTCATGCAATGCCGATGAAAATCCCAATTCCTTATAACTCTACCTGTCAGAACTGATATGTACAGATCTCTCACTAATTGCGTCTGTGCGAGAGAGAGAAAAAAAATTATCCGTTTGATAACTCGATGCACAAAGAAAAATAGAACGAAAAATCAGAACCCTAGCGCAACCTGCTCACCTGCTCATCTCGGTGTCACGGATGGCGAGGAGGTTGGCCACGGCAGCAACAGCGCGCGCAGCCGCGGCAGCGGGCGGCGGAAGCGCATCCCGCGCAAGCCCCGCCCGCTCGAGTGCCTCCCGCAGGCGCGCCGCCTCGGCGCGGTACTCCGAGGCCTGCGCGCGCAGCCCCGCGGCCGCGATCCCGGCAGCCCGGGACCGCGCCTGCGATGCGGCGGCAAGCGCGCGGAGATAGGCCACCCCGCGCGGCGTGGGGTCGGGGCCCAGCGAGAGCTCCGCGGCCGCTCCGCCTCCGGCGCCGCCGCGCCCTCCCGCTCCGGCCCCGCCACCGGCCTCCGCCACGAGGGAGGCCAGCCACGTGTTGACCTCGGCGACGGCCGCGGAGGAGGAGGCGGACGCGGCCGCCGGGGCGGCGGGATCGAGGAGCTCGGCGGCGTGATCCATAGGGGGAGAGCGGGTGGTGGGTCACAGGGTCAGTGGGTGGCCGGCGAGGTTGATGTTTGAAATGGAAGGGCGTTTTTGTGGGTTGGGTTTGCAGAGCACACTGGGCGTGGTCTGGGACTCTGGGGAATAGAAGGCCTGATCTAAAACAGCCCACTTTGGCTCATTCACTTCTTGCGCCGTTGCCAATTGGGCATAATGTTCATTTAAAAATATAATGTGATTATTTGATGCGGTATGCAGATTTCCGTCATCCATGTCCGCAGTCCACATATTTTGCGCCACGTTGGAGAATGGCGACCCGCGGCACAATATTTTAACACCATTGTTGCACTCCATATGCAAATGAACACAAGAAGAGGTATCGAATGAACACATATTTTAAAATGAACATAATATTTTCTCACTATTTTCGTGCTTACCTCTCATATCCTCAAATTATTTAAATGCAGGTGTTCTTATCACTACTCGATATAGCAAAATTATTTTTGAGCCCAACAGGTCAGAAGTTGAGGCAATGAGAGGTAAATATAGCAACATTGTGCTCTGATCAATTTCATTTTTTGTAACCTACAACTGAATTGGCGTTGTTTTTTTCATTAAATTGTAGGATTTCAAACGCGTCTAACAAATGCGCCTAATCAAGAACGTCATCTTGGGCGTGACCGCCTGAGAGATATGAATGTGCTTTGAGGTTGCATGAAAATGAAGACTCCCAAATAAATATGGTCGCTATCGTTACCGACAATGAATAAGAACTACGCGCCACGTCATGTCTTTTATGTCTCTAAGTCAATTAACGTCTTTGAATTCAAACAATGTCGTTATTTTATCAGATTCTTGAACTTGTCGTGTTAATTAACGTCAGAACTGTTTTTTTTTTATGATACGTACACGGTACATCATATTATTTTTATTTATGATAAAGTCCTGCCAAGTAATGTCATTTAGGCGGACACGTGCGTAACGTACGTGCATTTTCATTAGTATTTTTTAGTCTTGAGTAAGCCAAAAAAAAACATCAATAAGAATAAAAATAGCATTCAGTTTCAAAAAATTTAGAGATTCTGAAGCACCTGGGAAAGCACGCAGTAAGGAGAATAGCGCAGTTGTTACTGCTGCAGCCGGCGAATCAGTCAGCCGAACACGCCCTATTCAAAGTAGTATCAATGCATTAGAGTTCCTGAGACTTGGATTTTTCTAATCTAAGTTTATAAAATTTGAAGGTCTCACTTTGAATCAGCAAAATTTTGTTCACATTTTTTTAGCTGAATTACAGCAGGCTTGCGCCCTTGTGTTTTCCTAAGACAAGATAATGTTCAAATGGAAAACCATTGGACCAATGAAAATGAAATTTAAATATATATTTCATCAAGAAAATAGAGAACGTCGGTCAGATGACAAGGCAGGGCCCAGTGCAAAAAGGATTTGCCAACCCGTAATCGCATACTAGAGTACACATGATAAGCTGTCTGGCACCGGCCCCCAGGTGTCTTAGTGATGAATGAGCAAATGATCAAGGAATCAAACACATTACTTCGCAAAGAAAAGAAGAAGAAAGGAATCAAACACATTGCCCTACTACCTTTCCTATTCCTGATGAACCCAAGTACAGGTGCCTTTTATCCCTTCAACCTTCAACAAAGTCTCGCAAGTGATGTACTAATTAGCTGCATGAGTAGCACATGACAAATTGAAAATGGTTTGTGTACTGTTCCTACGTATCTTCAGAAGTCAAAAAGTGTACTGTTCCCACGTAATAGTTTGAGGTCACTGTGTTAATGAGGAGACAACCAGGACGCTGCCCAAAATATTCTTTTCTTTAAATTTAGAGGTTGCCCCAAATGTTCTCGCCAAGAGAAATACCAAAACAAAGGGAAAAAATTACAAACTAAAACATTTGTCCCACAAGTCAATACTCTTGAATAAATTTAAATGAAACCAATAATAATGCATTCAAGTTTTGACTACATGTCACAGCGATTGTGTCACGATTTCAGTGATATATTTATTTATATAATAATTAATTTGTGGTTGAATTTAGGATTTGAATAGAAGAAAGGAGAGAACAGGAAAACAGAGACACGGGTTTTGAATTGCTCGTGGTGTTTAGTGGCCAGCACGCTTCAGTCCATCATTTGCCACCCCAGCTGGCCTGTAGTATTCTAGCATCTATGTATGCATAGCACCCTTGGTATGGTGAAATTGCACATTGCCCCTATTTGTCTTTCAGTCATTTTTTATATACTTTGAAGGTGGTTTTGCAAATATTTATAATTCATTGTTTCGAGTACAAGACATGCATACCTGCGACTCAAATTTCATATTATATTTTTTACTTAGTACAGGATTGTGTTGAACATAAAAATGGATATATTAGTTATCATGAAAATATGCTGTCTTAAAAACAGCAATTATTTTAATTCCTACATATTTTCACAGGAAAGGTTATCTCCTAGTTAAGGATTAAGCTGCACATACGATCCATGTAGTTAGAATATTGTACAACCACAAATACCCCACAAATTGCATGTATATATATCCCTAAAGAAAAAAAAGATCCCGTGGGTGAATTTCGAGTCAGACGTGACAACTCGGACCTATAGTGTGATTCAAAAAAAAGAACTCTGACCTATAGTGGAGCTAGCTAGTTAATGGTGCATCAGTTTATATACTGGACTTAACTACTTCACCCAATGCGAAATTTTGCAATCTTTTTGATTTTTTATTGATGCGTTACTAACATGTGAGACCATAATCCATGAATTTGCAGTGGCACAGAGAAAAAATATTTAGAAAAAAATGCAAACAAATGCACTTTACATACAGTAAGGAAATGCATTTCCAACAAATTACCATACTAACATGCGAGGTATCTTACAATCGAATGTTAATCATTCATATTGACAATGGTTCATTGTCCATATTGTTTGAGAAGTTTACTTTACATTTTGCTGCATGTTGTTGTCCATAACCTTTTGCTTGCTCTTACTGATCCATGAAACATTGTTCATCATCCTATCTCCTATATTATGCAAAGCATGAGGAGCAACTAACTATTGATATTTGGTCATTCAACAACAAAATCATGAAGTAAAACAAACAGAGAACAATACAAGCCTACATGTCAATGCACAAATTTTTACAAATATAGGTCACAAAAAGGCAACTTGACTATGGAACACATTAGGGAATGATTATACGGAAAGAGTCCAGAAAATCACACATGCATCCTAGGAAAGTCAACGCCATGAGAGCTCTAAAAGATTCCAAGCAAAGTGCAAGCTGTCTGGTTCAAAAGTTCTAAAGAAAAACAAAGTGATAAAATAACAAAGCAAATAGGGCAGTTATCCAGGGTGGCACCCTTGATAGAGGAATCAAATTAATTATTCAAACGTTAGGGGCTAAAGTGTAAACATAGCTAAAACGAAGGAGTTCACATTCCAGTCCTGGCCGGTAGCCGCTTTTCCTTTCTGCCAAGGCTTCTTCCATCGTCTTGCAAGAGACCCTTTCCCCCCTCTCTCTCCACTACTCCATCCCGCTCCACCGCCTTCCATTCCAGATCGATCTCCCCGGCGCGAATTTTCCACTTCGATCTTCGCGACTTCTTCTTGGGATTTGCTTCACAGGTTGGTCTTCTCGGAACCCGCTGTTTTCCTCTGTATTTCTCGGCGCTCGCCGCGGCTTCCTTGCTCAAGCAAAATCCCTGCTGAGCTTGGGCGGCACCTTGCACCGCCTACGGACTGCCAGAAGCTTCCGGCTCGAGCGGCAAGGCGCGGCGCAGTAGGAGGGAATAGGGTTGGGGTCGGAATTGTGACCTAGGCTTGCCATTTCTCTGTTCGTGGTGTCGGACTGCGGAATCTGCCTGCTGCGGGGGCGCGGCTCCGTGTCCATTACTCGCGGAGTGATTGGGTCATCTGGGAGTGGATGCTTTCAGCGTGTTGAACCCTGTGACTGGCGGTAGGACTTGCCTTTTGTTTGATCCAGATTTGAGCCTGGATGATGCACTGCCGCTGCTTGCCCATTTTGCCTGTACTGGGGATTGAAGTGGCTGCCTGTACCTGATTCGGAGCATTGTTCGCTTGCTTGGAATGTCTGGTCTACTGCTTTGGCATGTGGAAGCTCCGCTACGCATTGGGGGTGATGGGATGCGAGGCGGTTCTGTCGGGAGAAGAAATGGCGCGACGAGCGTGCATCCCGAGTAGCTTAGGTCCTGCGTTGCCGCGCATTTCCTGATATGGAAATACATAGTATGCTGCTACATATTCGCATTCAATGTTATCGGTTATATGTCGACAATAATAATATGAGAGTATGCCTATTCATTCTGCTGCAATCATAGCGGTAGTCATTCTATCATCATAAGCGAATCGTTATTATAGAAACATGGTACTTAATATCGAATAATTATTTGTTAACAACTTCACATACGTCTAGTTTAGTTTTTTTTTTCCTAAATAAAAGAAGGGAACTGTTTGTATGTTTGGTAATTACTAATTATGAATTCTCTTGGTTTCCTATGGCAGCATACCTTTAGGCATCCTTTGCAAGAAGAATTAGGCATTAATTCTTTGTAAAACCGAGGATGTCAGTTTCTATGAAGGATCTGGACCCAGCTTTCCGTGGATCTGGGCAAAAAGAGTATCCTTAAAGGCTTTCATACTTCACTCCATTAATATTTCTTTTCTCATTTTTATCATCTTCATGTTGATGAATTTACTTAACATTGGAGAAGATTCCACTATTATTATATTGAGATTTGAGTTCATAATGTTATATTGGAAAGCTTCATCGGTGCTTATTGAAATCTGCATGTGGGATTCAGACGGACCTTTTGTCCATGGCTGACTGGTCACTAAAATTGTCTGTTCATGTCAAAGATATTGACGACAGAAGAATAATTGAACTGACTTGCTTTTAATGCAACATAGGCAATTTAGTGCTCACACAGATGCTTTTAGCCTATCTGATGTGTAGGAATTCGCATATCTTCGTTGGGTGATGATGTTAGGTATTTTAAGACACACCAGAGTATTGGCATGACACATATAGCCATTTCATACCACAAACTGAGAGCAGTGAAGGGAAAACGTGTTCCCTGTTTGACTTAGCTTTATCTTGTTATGAATCGTTATGTTAATAAATGAACTGTCCTGGGACGTGCTTCACAGCATGTATCTAACACACAGTAGATATCAAGTCAATGCTTAATGTCTGAGGAAGGTTGGCACTTCTATAGATAGTGGCTAAACTTAATAGCAATGCATATAAACTAGTGTAAAGAATACTGGACCAAAAAAAACCCCAAAGCATGAGATAACAACTATTATTATCTAAGTTACTTTCTCAAGTATTTATGGAGCACATGGTCTCAAATTCACGGTTGATAGTCAATCCGCTATTCCACTATCTCATTGGCCTTGATTCTATTGGTGGCTACTGTTATCCTTAATACCTTGCAGAGGTTTGGAAATATGGCGTATTGAAAATTTCAAGCCAGTTCCTGTCCCTTCATCTTCATATGGAAAGTTTTTCACGGGTGATTCTTACATCATCTTGAAGGTATCATGGTGCACAATACTGAGAAACATACATTTCTCCCCTTTTATTGCTTCCTGTTATTATTATTTTTTGCTTAATTTAGGAAAATCCATGTTCAATCATAACATCTTTCTCCTGTTCAATATGACATTTATTTCCATAATGCCCAACAGCATGCTCATTCTTCAATTTTCAAAGTTCTGTATCATCTGCAATGCATCTTGGCAATTCATTCCTTGTGTTTATTCACTGCGAAATGCCAGTTTCATTCTGCATAAACTGAAGAGGGCGTACCACAGCCTTATAAAGCACAAGAGAGGTTCAGAAGCCACGAGAAGTGTTGAAACATCATTTTTATTTGTTTTCTATGGGATAAATGAATTTTTAAGATCAGATGCTCACAATGGTAAGCCATCAAAATTAGTCAAGAGTTGGTATGGGAACCCATATCCACGAGGGAATTTCCCGTCAGAATATATGACATGATGACTCTGCTGTAGTATTCTGGTAGGTGATACAGTCTTGCACTAAACAAAGTTAACAAATACCAGGGAGGCCCAGCTTCATACTTTGAGTTAGCCAAATAAGTTAAATGGGCATACTATTTAGAACATTAAGTTGGGCATACTATTTAGAACATTAAGTTTTGTGCATTGTGCTCAAATGCATGTAACAATTTTTTCACATGTTCTTTTTTCCTTCCTACAGACAACTGCCTTGAAAAATGGTTCTCTTCGCCATGATATCCATTACTGGATGGGTAAAGATACGAGTCAGGTAAGTTTCTCATATCATTTGATGATATAATTCTTGGAATGTTCTTCAATCCAATACCATCCATGGTAGGATGAAGCTGGAACTGCAGCAATTTTAACGGTAGAGCTTGATGCTGCTCTTGGTGGGCGTGCTGTTCAATACCGAGAAGTACAAGGCAATGAAACAGAGAAGTTACTTTCATATTTTAGACCGTGCATCATGCCACAGCCAGGAGGAGTGGCATCTGGATTCAAACATGTTGAGGTCAACGAGCAGGACCATGTCACCCGCTTATATGTCTGCCACGGGAAGCATGTCGTTCATGTTAAAGAGGCAAGGTTTCAACGTAATGGTATTCTTTCTTTCTTATAACACAGTTATTCATGGCTTAATTTGGTTTTCTGCTTTGTAACCAGGTTCCTTTTGCTCGATCATCTCTTAATCACGATGACATATTTATTCTGGATACAAAGTCCAAAATTTTCCAGTTCAATGGCTCTAATTCATCCATTCAAGAGCGAGCAAAAGCTCTTGAAGTTGTGCAATACATCAAAGACACATTTCATGATGGCAAGTGCGACATTGCATCTGTTGGTGAGCAACTCGATTCTTGGCCATGTGTGGTATTGCAAGTTTGAAGTACTAGATCTGACAGTTTGTTCTTATTTTAGAGGATGGCAGGTTGATGGCTGATGAGGAAGCCGGTGAATTCTGGGGATTTTTCGGTGGATTCGCACCTCTACCTCGGAGGGCACCTGCAGAAGACAATGAGAAGCATGAGGAAATTTCTGTCAAACTCCTTTGGTAATTGGCTTGAGCTGTTACTCCATATATACAAAACGCTATCGTTTGATTGCGAGCAAGAACAATTACCATCAGTCAGTAATTCTTAAATGTTTACCTTTTTAGTTTTAACCAAGGAAAGCTGGAACCTATTAATTATGAATCCTTGATACATGAGTTACTTGAGACAAGCAAGTGTTACTTCTTAGACTCTGGTGCCGAATTGTATGTTTGGATGGGAAGAACTACATCCTTGCAGGAGAGGAAGGGTGCAAGTGAAGCGGCTGAGGTGATAGTCATGTTCAACAAGTTACTTCTGTTTTATCACCATTCATATGAACTATCATGCTGCACTGATGAAAATGCTAAGGAGTAATGATTGCACTTTCTTGCACTCATTAGTCGTGTTCAACAAGTTACTTCTATTTTATCATCATTCATATGAACTATCATGCTGCACTGATGAAAATGCTAAGGAGTAACGATTGCACTTTCTTGCACTCATTATCCTAGTTTTTGTGGCGACGCCCAGGCGTGGGAGGTTGTGGGTTGCCACAGGCTTTAGTTATGCCACAAGACCTATGTGTCATAGACTCATGGTAGTGGGGGGTGGGTTCACCACAACGCCATAAAAGCCATGCTCCTTATTTTGTAATATGACAAGTTGGTTCTTTCCGCTTATTACACTGCTAACCGGTTCTAATATTCTGAGCCCTTTTAGAGCTTTTTTGTTACATATTAATGTTGGCTCTAGGATTCTATATATTTTTGGAGAATATACATCGTTTTTATCACATCCAGAATTTTCAATCATGTCGAGCCATGTGTTGTCGTGATGTTTACTATTTATTTTCCTAATTGCCTATATAGAAATATCTGTCTGATGTGAACCGGACAAAAACACATATCATCAAAGTAATTGAAGGGTTTGAGACTGTTATGTTCAAGTCAAAATTTAAAGAGTGGCCACAGACACCTGAGTTGAAGTTGTCATCAGAGGATGGAAGAGGCAAAGTTGCAGGTTATTATTTGCAAATTTACTAGTTTTTGCATTTCTTTCCATCATTGGGGATAGTTTTCTCAAGCTTCATAAGTTGATCAACTTTTCTTTCTGTTGAAGCTCTTCTCAAACGCCAGGGCTTAAATGTTAAGGGTTTGATGAAAGCTGCTCCTGCGAAAGAAGAACCTCAACCCTATATTGATTGCTCTGGCAACTTGCAGGTATTTTCTGCACTTTGTGGGGTTTTATTAGCCATTCTATAGTACTAGTGAAACATCATACCTTGTATGCCATCAGCTTTTTTTGGGTGTTTTTCTTCTCAATGATATTTGGCTTCAAAGCCTTCTCGTATGCACGTGTTTTCCAAATATTCCTACCTCACAAACACTTGTGAGGAATCGTTGTTGCAATTGAGTACGCATTTTGGAAAGAAAAAAGTATGCTTGCTTGAATTTACACACCCAAACAAGCTTTGAGAAAGCAAGTTTCAAGGCATGCACAAGGCTGTGCTTCATTTGGAGCTTCTGTATGCAAGTTTTAATGGTGGCTTTCTTGACCGATCATCCTACCCTTTATGTGTAACAGGTCTGGCGCGTAAATGATAAGGACAAGACTCTTCTTTCGTCCTCTGATCAAACAAAATTTTACTCTGGTGATTGCTACATATTTCAATATACATATCCTGGAGATGATAAGGAAGAATGTCTTGTTGGAACATGGTTTGGAAAAAAGAGCATTGAGGTAAAAGTTTTGCAGAAAATCAACTTCAGATATGAATTTATGTGAAGTCAACAGAGTCTATTGATATTTCTGACTTTGTGCCACATAATTGCTTTCTTTAGTTAGATCATCCTTGCAAGTTCATAAAAAGAGCTCAGAAGGTTCATAAATCATAATATGTTCAATTACACGCTAAACCAAATCCAGCATTGAAAGATTTCTATTCTTGTCCAGGAGGAGAGGGTAACAGCAGTTTCACTTGCAAGCAAGATGGTTGAGTCTGCGAAATTTCAGGCTGCACAGGTAACATTGTTTTTCTTCATATTTAATATTGAACCAGATGTGAACCCTGCGTGCCATCTCTGATTTATGCTTGTTGAAATTCAGGCGTGCCTGTACGAGGGGAGAGAACCAATACAGTTCTTTGTGATATTTCAAAGCCTCCAAGTTTTTAAGGTTTACTTTGCATTTGAATGTCTTCTGTTGAATTGTCATCGCATTTAATACAACAGCGCACTTATGATCCCAATTTTCATTGTAGGGTGGCCTTAGCTCTGGATACAAGAAATTCATTGCTGAAAATGGTATTGATGATGACAGTTATTCTGGAGATGGACTTGCGCTCTTCCGGATTCAAGGTTCAGGGCCAGAAAACATGCAAGCTATTCAAGTTGAACCTGTAAGTAATATTGATATTTGAGTTTTGTATCTTGTTTCTGAGAAGTATATTTAACTAAAAGTTAATTATCATATAACCTTCCTCACTGATTACATGTTATCTCCATTTCCTTTTTAGGTGGCCTCGTCACTGAATTCATCCTATTCTTACATTCTTCATGATGGAAACTCTGTGTTTACTTGGGCTGGAAATCTGACCACTGCATTGGATCAAGAGTTAGTGGAGAGGCAGCTTGATGTAATCAAGGTAGGGAACCCATCTTCCTTAATAGAGTAACCTTATTTTCCGAGATGATACAACTTTTTCTCGATGTTTTGAGTAAATGTTAATGCAGTATCAATTCTTGACCATTTACATCAGACAATGGTTTATCTTGACTCTGCACATAATGCATGTTGTAAAATTTGAACATGTTCGTAAGGATAAATGGTACTCCCTCCGTTCCGTTTTTTATGTCGTTCCGACCAAATGTTTTGGCTTGCGGCCAGCACAAGATTCTTGTCTGAAACGACATAAAAATCCAAAGGGAGGGAGTACTTAGACATGCCCCGTGGTCCAACCTGGCTTTTCGAGAGCCTGACGTTACTACTAGTGGTTCTTATTCTTTGTCAAAATGCTGGAGTGTGGTATTTTTAAACTGGCGGTACTGCATGACAGCAGGCTCATCTCCAGTTAGTGAAATCCACATCGGGAACTTAGTCGTAGCTGCTGGTTGTGTCCTTGTGGGTTGGTCTTTTGTTTCATCAGGAGCATTCGCAAGGGCATTGGCGTCCATTTTGTATACTGGCGTGTCATTCTAGAAAATTTGTTGTGCATAGTAGCATTTTAGTTTATTTCGTGCCTTTCTATTGGCCTAAGTTTATTGTGAATTTTTCCTTCCTGCATTGTACAGCCAAACGTGCAGTCCAGATCGCAAAAGGAGGGATCAGAAACAGAACAGTTTTGGAGCTTGCTGGGAGGAAAATCTGAGTACTCAAGCCAAAAATTAGTGCGAGAACAGGAAAGTGATCCCCATCTTTTCTCATGTATCTTGTCAAAAGGTAATCAAGAAATGCACATCGTTAATTTTGTTACAAAAATTTTCTGCCTCAATAGTTCAAATATTTATTGATCTCTTTCTGCTGATTCACTCTGTTAATGTAAACTGTTGGGGTCCATGAAGGCAATTTGATGGTAAGGATTGTAAAACAATGATAGTCTTTTATTCCATACGTTTTTACCTGATTTTCGCATTTAACGCTTGAATCCATTGAGCAGGTCAAAGAAATACACCACTTCACTCAAGATGATCTGATGACAGAGGATGTTTTCATTCTGGATTGTCACTCAGACATATTTGTTTGGGTTGGCCAGCAGGTGGATGTTAAAGTGAGAGTGCAGGCTCTGGATATTGGGGAGGTAATATTTGTTTCTCTGCAGCAGCTTTTTATTACCCATATATTTCCCCCCTTCACCTTCCACCTTGCTTATTTCTCACAACTTCATCAGAAATTTCTTGCGCATGATTTCCTTATGGAAAATCTGTCCCGTGAAACACCAATTTTCACTGTTATGGAAGGAAGCGAGCCTCCCTTTTTCACTAGGTTCTTCACCTGGGACTCAACAAAATCACTGGTAAGCAGGTTACTTATAGGATGAACCATTGTAGTTGCTTATTTGTGAATAGATTAGCATTTGTATTCCATGCTGTAAGAATCGATCCTTGACATTTGATGCATTATTCTAACTTCCTTTTTTGTTTCAGATGCATGGTAATTCGTACCAGAGGAAGCTCTCCATTGTGAAGGGCGGTGGTACTCCTTCGTTCGATGTAAGATGCTCAAAATCTATTTATCTCATGAATGAACGTCTGTCACATGGATTACTTGATTTATCTGCATTCCCTGTGAACATTTTTTACAAGACAACACTAAAGCTTCTCTTGTTGTACAATTTTCGTTATCTTGTCATGTTCATTGCTGCATAAGTTTGTGTTTCTTTATTCGTGTATAGAAGTGCCACCAACACTGCTGTTTCTCATACTTATCCAAAACTATATTTGAGCTAGGTCGTGTCCTTTCTTCCATCATTCATATTTTTGCATGCAAATATTTCTATCATACTTAGTGACACCTTGGATTTGAGAATTTGAGACGTGAGATCTAATGCAAAGCCTTGTTTTGTGCATGCACCCGCATGTGTGTTCCCAGATACCTGAGCTATCGAATTATCCCTGAACCTATATATATTGATAGATCTGCTGACCATCTCGTGTTCTCAGAAACCAAAACGGCGAACACCTGTGTATTCAGGAAGGAGTATTACACAAGACAAATCTCAGCGCTCCAGAAGTGTCTCATTTAGCCCTGAGCGTGTTCGTGTAAGGGGAAGATCCCCGGCATTTAATGCTTTGGCCGCTACCTTTGAAAGTCAAGGGAACAGAAATCTTTCCACTCCTCCACCGGTAGTTAAAAAACTTTACCCAAAATCTGTCACACCTGATTCATCAAATACATCTACGAAACCATCTGCTACTTCGCCTCTATCTGGTTCTTTGGATCGCCCAGCACAAAATTCTGCAATAAAACAAGTAAAAGGTATGTGATGCAACCGCTCATGCAAATTTTGTTAGTACAAACAGGAAAATCAAAGCTTCTTATTTTTTCATTAAATTCTATGCAAATTAAGATGGCTCTGAGTTGGAGAAGCCAAAACAAGAGGAAGACGCAAAAGAAGGTACTGATACCATGACCACTAAAGTTGAAACTCTCACTATAAATGAAGATGTAAAGGAAAATGAGCCAGAAGATGATGAGGGGCTACCAATATACCCATATGAACGTCTGAAGACCACTGCTACTGATCCTGTTACTGAAATTGATGTTACTAGGCGAGAGGTAACTATCTGATCTTATAAGTTATAATACTCTTATGTTCTCGAAAGTAATGACCACAATGTTTTTTATTTTGTGCAGACCTACTTGTCTATGGCCGAGTTCAAAGACAAGTTTGGAATGACAAAGGAAGCATTTAGCAAGCTTCCGAAGTGGAAACAGAATAGGCTAAAGATTGCGCTTCAACTTTTCTAGCTTGATCATCCGCCTTTGAAATTCTCCGTTAAATTGTCAAGTCAAATGGCTATTTGACGGAAAAAAAAAAGTTATGCTGTACGCCTGTTTAGCCCTGGGCACCTGTCGTCGTCTTGCAGAAAGCAATCGCCCTGTTGACGATACATCAAATTTTACGTTGTCCAGGTTGTGTCCCTGTTTTTCATAGATCTGAGTTTTTTTTTTTAAACTAGGAACCCGGCTTATTCATTCCATTCATAGCTGTGCTTTTGCCGTTTGTTTTTGTCAAGTCACCACCATTGATTCAAGGGTGGCACAGGTCTGGTTGAGGCTTTGCATTTTTTGTATCAACTTTGCCTTGGTTTGTTAATTTTTTTGGTTTTGAGATGAGTTGCGGTCTGAGGATATGAAAAGTGTGTACAGAAGAG
The DNA here is from genome assembly GCA_007726485.1 of Eragrostis curvula. NCBI lineage: Eukaryota > Viridiplantae > Streptophyta > Magnoliopsida > Poales > Poaceae > Eragrostis > Eragrostis curvula. Next base: position 1,639,169 of record RWGY01000005.1, read on the forward strand.
CGATGACAGTGTAAAGACACAATTTGGTTACCTTTTTATCAATAGAATTGATTTTTGTGTAACTTCTGATCATTTTCAACTTCATTAGTGTTGATTGCTCGGACATGTACTGTATGAAAATTCCATGTATTGCTCTGTAGTGGCTTCCAAGGTCGTGCGCATGCTAGTTACTGCAGTCTTACTTCAGATGTAGAAGTGTCCACTAACCGCTCATGCTTGTCGTCATCGCCCTCCCCAGCGGACAAAATAGCAAGCATTTTAACGGATACACGAACTGGAGATGTGAAGTGTGCTTTAAGCATTTTGACTGATTTGCAGTGAGATTTGCTTCCCGTTTGTATGCTCTACAAAGAGCTTATAGCTGAACAAAGAGCTTATAGCTGACTCATTTACAGAACGGACAAGCTATCCGAAAGATCGAAAGGCTGTGTAATTGGATTGGTTTATTCTGGCTTACCAGCATTTGTCCTGCCCGGCCAGGCTTAGCCCAAACACAACCATAGTATTTTTAAAGTCTTTCCCACTTCGCTCCTTCGGGACAAATGCTTCACATGGCGCAGATTGCCCTCTATTAGCATCTTCTTGCATGCGCGTGTTCCGATTCCAGATTAGTACTATTAGTAATCCCCTGTAGGCATACGTTAACTAAACTATAGAGTTAATTAAGTGTAGTGTCGGAGCGCGTGACGAAGATCGACGACTGGTCACTTGGTCAGTCAAACCGTCTCCAACCGAAATACCGGAACTCGGAACCCGACAAAAGCAATCTCTCTCGCCATTGGCGCCACGTCTTGAGAGGCGAGATAACTGCACATGAAGAAGGGATATCCATGAAGAAGATAACTGCCGCCGCGCGCAGGCTCTGCTGGCTCACTCTGCAAGCAAGCACAGGGCTCCACTCGTAGGGGGCGGTAGCTGGGAGTAGGCCACAGCGGCCTACGAGCCTAACCACGCTGGATCTGGCGACACGCGTCCGCAGTGGATGGCTGCAGTGGCCCCGTCGGTGGTCAACGACAGCGGCTCCGTGGTGCCGCCGGGGCCGCTCGTGGAGGGCCGCGGGCCGTACGTCGCCGTCGAGCAGTCTCGGTTGTCTATCCATCGATCCTTGTTTTGTTTTTGTTTTGTCCCTTTTTTTTTTTTCTAGTCTATCTAATCAGCGTGCGGGCAGTACTTGATTTCAGCAGATCATATGCTAAGCCTGAGCCCGAGAGGTCAATTAGTCATAAAACGAGTTCCTTCTAAATTGAAGTATCAAGGCAGGAAGTTTATAGTAGTAGCACAACCAAAGCGAAATAAAAGTAAACATACCACACTACACAAAAAGGAGTATTTCGTTGCAGTGTCCGAGCAATTCAAGAAACGATTCACTTCAGTGCTCCAAACTAGATCCGTCACTGAAAATTGAAAATCGATTTCTACTGACGAGCTACATAAACGCCGCTGGTGGATGCTTATATGACCTAACACAACATTTTATCTAATCAAGCAAAATCACAGTGCGATGGCATGTTCATCATTATAAATGCGGTTAAATAATTAGTTGAGTGACAAACGAGCATCCTTGGTACAGTCAACTTAAGAGAAAACTTGAAACAAATGGATTCCTAAGCGCGGCTCAATTGGCTAGGCTTCTTGTGGTGGAACTTGCTAATTCAGTGAATTTTAGACTTAGCAAGAGGGTGCTGCATAACAATTGCAAAACAGCATGCCGGTTGACAGAAAGGTGGCCATTTTAGTCTCTTGTGTATACCCTCGCAAAAAAAAAAAAGTTTCTTGTGTATACATTTATATATAGAAATAAGTAATCGTGTGCATGCGTGATTTTAAAAGAAATAATTCTATGTTGGCTTTACAGGTGCATGCTACTTTTGATCAAATCGTAGTGGAGATATTTTTTTTGGTGGTATCATATGCGCGCGAAAATAAGAAATCTGAATGTCATTTGGAAGGTTACGTAAACATTTGCAAAAAAAAAAATGTGAACAAACAAAATTTGATTATATCGATGATAGTACGGTTTGCTTTCCAAAATATCTTAATGGGAATCTGTATACTGAGAAATAGTAAATGAAAATATCTGTTGTAGCCAGCCACGTGCCATCACAGGAGCTCTGCGATTCACACTTCCAAGTTCAAATGATGGCATGTGGCCCCGGGGGAAACGGTCCAACGCAGCAAAACATGTGAGCGCGGGTGACGTGTCAAATATGTGCACGGTCAGATTGTCAGGTACTGGTAAGCCTGGAGATCTTTGTATTGTACCGGCTGCATGGCTACACGTGGCCAAAGATATTTTTGTTGAACTTTTGCTGTGGACATCCTCTCGGCTAAAATGCAGATGAAGCGGATATTGTCGCACTGATGCCCCCTTTGAATCTCTTTTCTATATATGGCTTCTTGACTTGTTCAACATAAAAGATCCTTAGAATGTTGGTTACCCGTAGTAAATGTAGTCTATGAATGAGTGAAAGTAATAGGTTTCCAATTAAAAATGCAACATGATCTTAAAAAAAATGCAACAAAATGTCCTCATACTACTAGCTACTCCCTCCGTTCCAAAATAGATGTCACTGTTGACTTTTAGACATCACGTTTGACCGCTCGTCTTATTCAAATTTTTTGTACAAATGTTATTTATTTTTTTACAACTTGTTTTATCGTTGAATGTATTTTAATTATGACATATTTGTTTTTATATTTAAATAAATTTTTTGAATAAGACGAGCAATCAAACGTGATGTCTAAAAGTCAACAGCGACATCTATTTCTGAACGGAGGGAGTACTAGCTAGCGCTGATTGGATGGTAGTAAAAGTTGTCGAGAAGAGAAAAGCCCAATTTTCACAAACAGTCCTATATTTCCTAGTACTAGAAAAGTCCCAAAATCAAGAGATGTCAGGTCTTGACCTTAAACAGATTAGTCCATGAGCCGGAATTGTAGCCAAACAATGTGTCATTAGCAACCAACCAATGTGGCGCCACGAACATGACACGCTTATGGATGGCCGTGCCATTCCTGAAAAAGAAAAGAATATGCAGATGCAGGATTGTCAGTCAGTCAGTCTATGAGATCAGTGATTGACATTGATGCCATGGAATGGAACGTTCCTGCTCGTATAACGTAACAGCTGAATCAACGGCGAAACAGAGGTAGGAGGTCTCTCCGGAGTCCGGAGGGAAACATGCGTCACCGTGTCGACCGCGTCGGAGCAGAAGCAGGCGCCAACAACATGAGGCCCTGGAACCCCGGCGCAGGACGCGACGCGGCCCAAGCCCCCCGACCCAAACTGACACCGCCCGACCGGGATTAAAAACCACGCGGCCCCTGCCTTCTTGGCAACAAATCAAACGCTCCTCCCTCCTCTCGTCTCACTCCACACACAAAGACGAGACGCCGCCGCCACCACGGGACTCTCGCGACCAACACCACTGCTGCGGAGGAGGAGAAGAAGGAGGAAGGTCGTCTGCGGCGGCGCTGATCGATGGTGGCGTGGTGGCGGAGGAAGGTCGTCCCCCGCGCGCGCCGGGCGTGGGCCGCCGTCTCCGGCCGCCTCATCCGCGGCCGCAAGCCAGGTCAGTCCTGGTCCCCGTCTCTCTTCTCCCTAGCCCCGACGCGTTTCTCTGCTCTCAATAATATTAGGCCGTGCAGCCAGCGACCGAAATTCCACTGCCGATAGTTGTTAGGTTTGGCGGTGATCGCCGGCCTGATCGGGCCTGCGCCTCGGAAACGGAAGATTTGTTTTGTTGTCCCCCGTTCTCGCTCTTCCGTTCCGTTCATTCATACTTGGCCGCCGTCATGGCTGCTTCCGTTTCTCATCCCTTTTGTTGTCATGCTTCCGAAACCGCGGCCGTTTCTGCTCTGCTCTGTCCTGTTCGGGGGAGACAGACAGTTGGATTCCCCTGTTCCGCGTTTCGTGTTCATCGTCGTGGGAAGGTTCAAACCAACACGCCGCAGATTCAGGGCACATTCTTCTTCTTCTTCTTCTTCTTCTTCTTCTTCTTCCAGATTGATCTGTTGGTCGGCTAGATAACAAGGGGGGAAAATAAGAAATAAAAAAAGGGGGGCCCTCATTCAAGTATATGTACAATTGTACAACGTGATTTACTGAACCTTTGATCTGGGTATTTATTTATTTGTTTCTATATACTGTAGTTTGTACTGCTAGTACTAGGATGTGTTCTCGTTATAGTACACTGTTAAACAATTTTTTCTTCCCTATTCTTTACTTTTGCTCTGTGAAAAAAAAAAAGAATGGAAACGCACTCGGTCCGTGCAAACGAACAGAGTAGAATTAGATTTTTCCATGTAAATAAAAATCGGGAAAAAAAATCATACACATCTGGCCAAATGTGACATTTCTGAGAAAGATACAAATGCTCCAGGCGACGGGAATTCAGCAGTAGAGCCTACTACAGGAATTGCAGCCGAGCAAAGGACAGTTTGTTGTAGCATTCGTTCTCCTCACCGGATCTTGGTGCCACGAAACAAAAAATCTCTCGCGATCCCGGCCGGCTTTCAATGGGGGCGCGGCGCGGCGTGGCGTCACGGGGTTCGCAGGTCGCGCGCAGCCCACATGATGACGTGACCGCATTGACCTGGGTAGCTAGGCGAGGTGGTGTCGCGTGCATGCGGGCCCGCGCTGCCGTCATGTGGATCCCATGTCAACGTGCTCCGCGTTCAATGCTCATATCTGCTCACGTGTACCCTTCAATGCCCTTGATACGTTGGAGCGTGGTGAGTGACGTGAATGCGTCGATTCAGAATCATGGTCAGACCCTGGTGCAACACTGACGAACTTCTTTGGAATCCGAAGTTTGGACCGGTGACAACAAAAACATTTCGAAATAGTGATGAACACCAAGCTCTTTGGAATCAGAAGTTTGGGCAATGTGTTTCTGAAAATTTGTCTATCTTTTTTATCTGAAAAATTCATGTTATGTTCTCTGGATAAATGTACACTAGACTAGTATAGCTCATTTCTCGGCGGAGAAAACAGAATTTCTTCCACCGCTAGAAAGTGTTGGTGGACCAATGAACTTTTGCATCTTTACTAGGGAGCCTCTCTGTTTGTCCCCAGCCGTCCCTTGAGTGGTGCTCCTTTCAGATTTGGGATGGTCACAAGTCTCTGTTCCATGATGCGATGTGGTCATTTGTCCCTAGAATAAAGTGAAAGCATGTTTATCCTATAATCCGTAAAAGTATAAAAGTAAAAGCTGGATATTCCATTTGCCTTCTTGTTTCGTTTCCACTGTCCTTTTCTTTAATGATTTATCCCCCCTTTTTTCATGTATGTTGCAGTTCGAACGTTGTAATATTAATGAAACGCGATCCTCAAAACAGTTATACAAAGTGAACTGCGATATTTATCGAAGTTCTAGTGTGCTTTTGTTCCTCAGAAATATTGCGTGCTTATTTGTTGTCTTGTCGATTTGTAGTTTTACATGCCCTTTTATTCAGTAGCAAAACAAATTACTTTACCAGTTTCACAGTTTCAACATGCTTCCCATATGTTTTTCTTTTGTGGGTATGCTTCCAGTATGCTTTCATTTCGTATATGTGGAAACTAGCAAATCCGGTGGACTTTCAATTAGGTTGTCAGGTTTCGCCTGAAGTGTAAGATCTTGTGAATTCACTCGGGGTGTGTACTATTCCCATGGCCTGAAACAAATGCATGGGCTTCATGCTGCTTGTTGCTTGGCCCATATAGCGAAGCCTTTCGTCTGGGCTCAAGCACTAGCTTGTGTTGATGCCTTTCACACTAGACAGAAAATTAAGAAAACATATGTTCCTCTGTAAAATGTAATGCACTGATGCCCCTTCACAATCCTCTGAATTCTCTAGCTGCAGCAGTAGTTTTTGGCTTCTCTCACCGGAATGCAGCTGACAAGATTTCGTCTGAAACATCATGTGCAGGGAACGGTGGCATACTGAAGCTCCATGACGACGTACAGAGCTGTGGGTACAAGGACGTCCAGGTCATGTTCGACATGATCACCTCTGAGCTCGAGGCGGCGTCACAGGCTGCCCAGAAGCCGCTGCCATCGCCGCGCAAAGGGGCGGTGCCGAGGCCGCCGTCTTCGTGGCCCGGCCGCTCCTCGTCGGCGATCGCCGCGGCTCAGTAGGCATGGGCCTACTCCAAAAGTGAAATACTCCGTTTATACCAGTCATCGTCCCCCTGCCCTTCTGCCCGGCTAAAATGCGAAAAACGCAGCAAGAACAATAAGAGGAAGAGAGGGAGAGCCTCAGAGATATCATGTGCCTTGGGCCTTTTTGGCGTGTGTAGATAGAGGACGTATGCATTAGTGCTGCATTTTTTCTTTCGCCAGTTGGGAGGAAGGAGGAGCAAGAGGGGTTGCTTTCAATTTTCAGTTTGTGTTCATCAGTAACAACATGTCTGCTTTGGCTCTAAAGTGAGAATGCTGAGATGCAATGTCTTCCTAAGAGCACACAATTGCTATCGTGTTATGGCCACGGAATCCACAAGCAGGAAGCCAATGCACGTTACATCAAAAAATTTAAAACAAATTGTTTTAAACTGTCTTACATCGCAACATTTACGACAAAACTTTTAAAGACAATATACAAGTTGATCCCAACAAGCAAGCGTTTGTCAGACAAGTATAGTGATTAGGACATTCCTAGCTGCACCCAATCATGTCGTGTATTTTAGACTGACTATTTAACAATCAGCTATTTTCCGATTCAGTTTCAGTCAATGTTTGGAGCCAATCATAAGCTTCCACGTTGTAACTGTTGTTTCCGGATTCAAATCGACTGCTTTCAATAGGTAGTTTCAGTCAAGTTGAGTAAGTGCGAACAGCAAGCAAAAAAATCGATTGAAATCTAAAAAGACAATGAGTACTTATTTTTAGGGATTTTTGTCTGTAGGACACTCAAAAAACATGGTTTTGTCTGTGGGACATCTTTCTTTTATAATTTGTCTCTCGGACACTGCGAAATTGTGGCTTTTGTTTGTAGGACACTATAGCAAGTGAAGTGACTATTTTAAAAACTTTTATCTTAATGCACAAAATAGATTTTAACTTGAAATTTGGCACATAGATACATTGTTGCATTTTCGGCCCATGTGATTTTTTCTTGATTTTTCACCGATTATTTGCATGGTTTGATTTTGAAAATAAATATTTTCTTAGCTAAAAATTTATGCAAACAATCAACGATAAGTATAAAAAACAACATATATACGAAATATAGTAACGTATGTTTATGCTAAATTTTAAGTTATAATATATTTTATGCATGGAGATAAAACAATTGAAAATTATTACTTCTCCTTCTATAGTGTCCTGCAGACAAAAGCCATAATTTCTTAGTGTCCAGGAGGCAAATAGAAAAGTAACGGTGTCCCACAGACAAAACCATGTTTTTGGAGTGTCCCACAGACAAAATTCCCTTATTTTTATATGCTATAAGCAATGGCGAGTCTAGGCCCAAGAATGGGGGTGGGCCGAATGCTGTTTGAGCTCGCGAGGGTGGGCCGTAAAACGAAAAAAACCAAAGAAAAGAGGAAAAAACCATACTACAGTGCTAGACATTTTCACTGGGCTGAATCTGAAAGCCCCCCCCGCCGGTTAGAATCGTACTGGCTAACATAGAAATACTCTTCATAAACAATATGTCAATTATTCACGTACAATAATGCTCTTGACAAACTCGATAAAACTGACAACGTCAAACTTGGGTCAGGTAACGGGTCGTGAGTTGGTTTGGACCCTCCTACCTTGGCGTAGTTGTAGTAGTCACCAATACGGTCAACGATGTTTGATCTGAGTATCTGCATCGTCGCAGTATAGGATGATGTCAGGGTTTGGGCATTTTTTTCGACCAAAGAACCACAATCATCCCATAGATCTAAATAAAAGGCATATAGCCTAATGGTTACAAGAGCCTCAGTAGCACCTGAAGTCCTGGGTTCGACTCCCGGTGTGAGCGAATTTTCTAAGATTTAACGACGTTGTGCGCGAATTTTCTAAGATTTAACGACGTTGTGCTTTCAGCGGTAGGCGACGTGGCCGTCGACAGCGAGGCGCCAGTGGTGACTTCGTCAATCTGGAGATTTGCCGGCTCAGTCTTCGAAGATGCTCATAAGGATAGAATTTACGTATGTACGGTCATAAGAATAAATGTACGTGTGTTGTGAGTGTCTGAGTTATACTGTGTAATAAAAAAAAAAGCTTAAAGCACCGTCGCCGTACCTCAATCATCCTCCCGGTGCTTCTACTAGCGCCTCAGCCTTTTCTTAACTTTGATTTGGTCTTGGACCAACCCAATAAGTAACATAATTGCTGAACTAAATACAGTTTAAAGAACATGTTGTAGTATCGAATTCGTTAGTTTTTTGAAAGACCCGAATTCGTTAGTTGCCGTCTGATTATTCCGGTAATACGGTCATCATTGTTCACTTGCATCACCCTCTAAGTAATAATATGGTCTTTGAGTTTGTGGACATAACCAATATACTCACGTAAATCTGCGAGAGGTCCAAGTGGAGGCAAGAGGGAAACATCCCACAAACGGCCATAACCAACTCGTTGACCAGAAGACCAACTTTATGCAGTAGTTGTGATGTTTATTTGTCAGGCTAGCCGTCCTAATTTGAAGAGCATTTGTATATGTGAAACAGTAACACTACTAATTCCTTTCACAAAGGATGATGCCGGCTGGGGCGCTGGTACGCTAGCTTGTGATGCGTACACACAAATTCGTTGATGGAACTACAACAATGCCTGATGTTTGATGACGTACATACAAATTAGTTGATGGAGTTACAGCGCGCAAGTTAAACTTCAAAATGGCCTTGAAAAACCCCTAACAAAATGACGAGCAAGACGAAATGCGCTGGTGGTACAATATGCAGGCTACTCAGGGAGCACTACTGCTAATCCTTTGGTTTGTCTTTCAGACGACGACGGACGTGGCGGCAACGCCGTCTGTGCCTTCCAACCACTACGCTCCCTCCATCCACAGAACGGTGGGCTGCGCCCTCTGCTTCTCGGCCCCACCTGCCAGCAGACGTCCCTCTGCTCCGCCGCTTGCCGATCACGACCCTTCGCGTCTCATCGGACGGTACAGATCCAAAGTTTGTGTGGACCCTACCGCCCCGTTCTCTTCTCTGCTCCCTGCCCTGCTTATTTGTTTTCTTCCTCTGGTGGCGGCCGGCCCATGGGAAGCCGCCATCGTTCTCTCCTCCTCTCTCTAAATTGCGTAGAATTGCTTCGTCTCTCTCCTGAGCGGCGCGGAGGAGCGCGAGAGGAAAGAGGAGGAGGAAGGCTCGGCGCATCAGTGAAAGGTTTGGATATTTATTTCTCTCCCCTCCTTTTCCGCTCCCACTCTTTCTTCCGGTTCTTGGACGACTGTCGCTGGAAGATCATCCATCCACGGACGGATGAGCGCTGGTTTCTTCAACCGATCGTTCTCTCTTCGCGTCGAATTGGCAGCTCCGAACCCCGGCGCCAGTCCGCGCATTTGTCATTCCTTCCCCTTATTGGCTAGACGCCAAGCCAGGAATCGGTCGCGTTCGTTTCGTTTCGTTTTGAGCGAAGAGTTTTGTATCGATCGGTGGGAGCGGAATTGTTTCCCCTGTCTTTTCTCCTTGTTTTCGTCGAGCGGGCGGACGAGGATGGGGTGGCGCCGAAATAGGGGCGGATATTTCGATCGGGGACGTTTTATCGCTTTGCCTTTTTGTTCTGCCCCCGCGGCCACATAAATGGCTTTCGAGTAATTGGGAAAAGAGAAGAAGGGCCGATCATCATAGTTTTTCTGGACGCGTGAACTGGAGGTGTGATCCTTTTCGATTGATATCTTGGAATCCCGAGTACGTAATTCCGTGCTGTTATTTTTTCACCTTGTTATGTGCTTTCAAATTGCGGTCCATTTCATTTTCTGTTGCCAACATCATTTTGTCCTCATTTAAAACCCAGGAATTTCCCCCATTTTTCTGCGATTGTTCCTTTTTAATCTTTACTGAATTCTTAGAATCCTGCATTTGCGTTTCCGTTTATTCGTTGGCCATTTTCGGTCCCGAGATATCAATATCATGTACGTTTTGGGACAGATCAGGTACTTTACGGATCATACCTCAATTGTTGATCTCGAGTGGCTTGGCGTGCTAGTGTGGGTATAAGTGGATTCACCTTTCAGCGAAAGGCAATAATGTCACCTAGAAAGGGAGGGGTACCAGGCTACCAGTAACTTTTCTTCTCCTGGTTTTGTGATCCTCCCATAAGCTTTACGGTTGTAGGAAGCACCTCAACACCTAATCTACCTGTAGAGTTTTGTAGGATTTTACCTAACTGAAGATAAAATCTGAAAATGCTGTCGATTAGGTTTGTTTTCCCCACTGTTTGTGTGCGGACGTCAACATCTCTGTGGTTGTGATATCATGGTGTGCCGGTTCAATTTTGTCAGGTTTTATGTTATTCTTGCAAGCAAACTTTTGGAAGTGTTGGTCAACGGTTGCCATTGGCTGTGTCCTATAATGTGAGACCTGCACTCTCTGATACCTTAATTTTGGTGAGGGTTATACCTTGTCTTAACTAGTCACCTATCTCTGAGTTCTGATTTATGTTCGTTAAGGAATATCTCCTTTCCTTCTTGGTTGCTTGACACCGTCCATTCTTATGTGTGACTAGTAGTAGTGGTTCTATATCGTCGCCTTCTATATGGACTAGGTGTTTGATTTTGTCGTGCTGGTATTCCGTGTATTCTCAACGTCCATTCTCTTGTCCACACGTAATCAATATGAGTTCAAAATAGCTTTGTTTCATTATTTGAATTATGACATGGCTGACTTATATTGAGCATTCTCTGATTTGACACACCTCTTATTTCAGTTGAATAACCGGCATGGATGAAGCTATGGGAAGGCGAACAGTTGGTGGCCTTCTTGTCACCAAAGGGGGCTCAATTCTTGTATTTAGGGAGGAAAGCCCGCGCCACAAGGCCACTTCTTGTTGCACCCGCCTTGGATGTAGCAGTAAACTTTTCCCTAACAAAGACAGGAAGATGTGCAGGACAGACAACGAAGCAGCAGCAACACAGCGATCGCCAGTTTTGAGGAAATCCAACAGAATGTCCCCTCAAGGAATAAATGCTTATGGTGGAAGAACCAGCAGGAATGAAGCAAGTACTTGTGCTGCCACTAATAATAGACCAAGAAGAAGAGAAAATGCTGGACGGGACCTGCTGGCTCGATTGAAAGAAAGGGTCAATGCATCAAGGAAGCGCTCGTCGAGTGGAGGGAGTAGTCCTAGTCCATTATCACCAGACGCATCCAGTACTGGTTACTCAAGCAGTAGCCAAGTGATTTCAAGATCACTACATCGGCCAGCTTCAAGGATGAGAAAGGATGGAAGCAGGACCAGTGAAACTGTCCGGATGCATAGAGATAGTACCAGAGTAGATTTGGATACAAGCAGTGCTGACCATGATCCTACAGGCAGGTTTCTTTCTCGAAGACTGTTCAGACACAGAAGAAGACTTCAAGGAGGGCCAATATCTTCTTTGGAGGACAATTTGGATGGTTCAGATGGATACTGGCGCTTTAATATGAATGGAAGTGAAGAGGTACGTCCTTTAGCAGATATCTTTAGAAAGGTTGTAAACATCAACCTGATATGTCTTTGAAGTGTGTGCAACTGCAACAGAAATGAAGTCTTCCCCTGTTCTTTTAAAATATAATTAAACATGTATTAGATAGGGTTAATCCGCAGTGAACGTATTACGGTCTAGTGACCCCATGACATTTTGCATTTTTGCCACTCTTGATAATGGTCTTCAATTTTATTTTTTCACTTGGCCCGTATGTTAGACTCAGATAGCTATTAATGATTCAGTTTCCAACCCTAGTCACCTGAATGAATGAAGTGATTCATTGAAAAGAAAAACAAATATGCTTAGAATTTTGGTGGCCTTCCATGTATTGGGCAATCTTATGGCCACCCATGTTGCCAGTATTCTTGGTATTCTCAGAAAATCATTTTGCCTTGCAGGCTGAAGATTATTATGTCTTAAATGATCGGCATAGGGGAATGAGAATGGACATTGATGATATGTCTTACGAGGTACATCTATCCTTCAGCTGACAATGTTTTACCAAAATACAGTCATACTCCCTCTGTTTTTTAATTGTTGACGTTCAGACACACTCTGATAATTCATTTGTAGCTCATTTTCTTTGTCTGAAACGACATGAATATAAAAACAGAGGGAGTATATGTCAATATTTTCCCAAGCATCTTCTGTGCTTTTGTTTGGTGACCAGCACGGCTATGTATTATAGGAACTACTTGCTCTTGGGGAGAGAATCGGTACAGTAAGCACTGGCCTTTCAGATGGTGCACTATCAGAGTGTCTGATTAGAAGCCACTATGTGCCCACAACGTCAACCAGCCATGAAGATGGTGACATCAAATGTATTATATGTCAGGTATGCTAATTTATTTCCGCAACACCATTTGATAGCTCTGTAGCTTGCTACTATTTGGGCGACTAGCTTGCCCTACAATTATATTGCCCCAGGATACTTATTTTATTGCTTTAACTAATTGTTTGTATAGATAACAATTTTCACACTAGCGCTATATCCAAATATTACTAGAACAAGAACATAGTTGGATTGTTCAAAACAAAGAATGTTCAGTTATACATCCTCTACTGCCACCTGTGCTTGACATGTAAGGAATTATACCACTTCTACTATGTTCTCACTTATGTAAAGAGTAGTTTAATTTTCAAGATTTGTAAATGGATGTAAATAATATACTGTACGTCATGTAAAGCTATTTGAATAAATATTTTATTATCAAGTAATATACATAAAATTAAGTCAGCAATTTAGTATTTTTTTTTGGAACAGCAATTTAGTATGTTGGGTTAGTGAAAGAACATTTATCATTTGCTGGTTATTGATGATTTAGTCCCAGCATTGATACTAATACGCAAGACACTCAAAAATCACATGATAGTTGCCAGTCATGACATTACTTCTCTTTTTCTACTCATAAGATTAGACTTCAAAGGTACGGACCACTAATTTTTGTAAAGTCCTTAATATTGTTCTCGGAAAGACCAGATTCTTTTGACATTTTTCCTGGAAAAAACTGTTTGTATGAGAACAAAAGCAACAAGATTTACTGTGTGCATTAGAAAAGAAAAAAAAAGATCAATGCCGTATTTTAAGCTCAAAGTGAGTAGGAACGAACTATCCAGGCATATTCTACAAGAGGCGATGTACTTAACACACTTGTCGCCATATTTTTCATCACCATTTCCTTATTCCAGGAGGAGTATTTCTCTGGTGTGGAGCTGGCCAAGATGGTATGCAAGCATTACTATCATACCACATGCATCCAACAGTGGCTTCGCCAGAAGAACTGGTGCCCAATCTGCAAATCCTTGGCTTCTACTGTCAGCTCACAGTGTTCTTGACAGAAAAGAGAAGAGATACAAATTCATTATGTTTACATAGGATTACATTCTCATTCTTGAATGACTTATTCATTTCAATCCCATATTGTCCACGATCTCGTTCGCTTCAAACTGCACAACTAGAGCAAGCTAAAAGAAACAGGAATAAGTCCTAGCGCATAAAGATTTTGTCAGTTTTGTTGTTGAAGACAAGTTACCGTTGAGTTCAATCTCTTACCTTATACAGAAACGTGAAACATTCCTCATTAATACTGCAACTTCTGGTTGCAGTTTTTCACATTTTCTTGCTTCCTACGGTGGTTAACACTTTTGTTATTTATTTAACAAAATGGGGGTACCTATTTCTTTGTTATGTATAATAAAGTAAAACTAGATGAATAGGTTACAAGTTGATGGATACGAAACTCAGCTGCGTGCAAATACTATATCCTATCTGAATCGAAAGGACCATCAACTTGATATGTTCCTTAAGCAGATGATAAGATAATCAATTATGCTTATAAAATGTTAACGAATATGTAATCTCTCCAATGAGGGAACTTTTCTTATTATCAGTATATAGTAACATAGAATCACCAACCTTCCTACCCATCTCTACCATACGATTCATATCTCCCAAACCCTTTTCTAGGCTTTTGTTTTCATTTCTTTTTATATCAATGGGATCATTAGTAATATTGAATGGTTATTTGATTATGTTGCATAGTTAATTTCATAAAGTTATCATTTTAGATGTTTCATCTTAACTTAGATTGTTTTAGCATGTAGGCTCTCAGTCCTCTTTGTACAATTCTTTGCAATATTATTCCTTTAAATTTTAAAATTAACGTTACTTCTTAAGGATTTTCCAGTTTGGCACGACTTATTTGGTCTTTAGTTTCTCGTGGCGCAACACTGTAGTGGCACTATATGTATTTTAGCACAAAGTTATTTTCCCCTCTCTTCGTGAAATGATGGGTGCGTTTGGTAGTGCTTCGACTCCTTTGCTACAGGAAGCCATTTTTTATCTCCTGTTAAAATGAGAGCTAGCAAAACAATTTTTGTTTACTCATGGAATCCTTTTGTACATTGCGTCTATAGTGCATAAGAAAAGGTTAGAAAAAAAACCCTATCAAACAGCAGCTAAGTCAAATAATCGAAAAGTCTTAAATGGAGATTTCACTTTCAATAAATGACTTGGGTACATGCACTTAGGTTGTGTAGGTAAAGAGAGGATCAGCTAGATCTTCTCCCTTCGCACCATATATATCTCTAGACGACAACTGATTTTTGGTGATCACATCAGATCTAAAGACTAGACTAGCAGACATATTCAGTTCAAAAAGGTCTAAGATCCACGTCAACAGTTCACAACATGACACATTCCATGAAAATGCAACCATATATATCTATAGCTAGGCGAAAACTGACTTTTGGTGATCACATCAGATCTAAAGACTAGACTAGCATACATATTCAGTTCAAAAAGGTCCAAGATCCACGCCAACAGTTCACAACATGACAGATTCAGCTTTGCAAAATTACAAACTAATCTGATGTGGCTTTGAGGCTTTCACACGTGGAATGATAAAAGAGATATCTCCTCTTCCATATATCAACAAAATACAATTAGAAAGCCACTTTAGCACATGGTCTATTCTTCCAAGAAATTAAAATGAGTCAGGAAATATCCAAATTGACCAAATGCCACGTCAATCTCTAGCTTATCAAGTCTCCAACAATAATTTGTTAAACAAAGGCCAAAATATTGCCTAAGAAACGACAATCACTCTGTGCATATAAATAGGCCCCCAAACCCATCAGCAATGCATCACCTATCTGAGATACATTGACATCTATTAGCAACTTGAGAAGGCAGAAACTAGCCACTAATATCTTAGGAACAATGGCATCAAGCAAGATGTTTGCCCTGCTCGCCATCCTTGCTCTTTCTTGGAGCGCCGTTACTGCGAATGTTTTTTCACAAGTCATTCCGCCCATGGCGGCATTGACTACCATCAACCACCCCTGCATGCAACATTGCATCCTGCAACAACCATTTGCGATGGTAGGCTCACCTTTTGCCTCCATGATCATGCAACAACCTTGGGCCTCATTTATGCTCCAGCAGCAGGCGTTCCCAATTGTAGGCTCGTCGTTGGCCCTACAACAACAATGCAACTGTGCTCCCCTGTCACAAATGATTCAACAACAGCAGATTGCGGCACAGATGCCATACATCTTCAACCCGATGGCTGCGGCAACACCACTGACGTACATGACCAACCCGATGGCCGCGTCTTTTCAACTGCCATACCTGACCAACCCCATGGCCGCGCTGCCATACCTTTACAATCCGATATTCTCGTCCATGCAGATGTCGTCCATATTTAACCCAGTGTCGTCTGTGTTCAACCCGTTTGCCATGGCTAGCCCTGCCGCCTACTTCCAACCCTTCACTGTTGGTTCCTGCTTCTAGATGGTCAATGTATGGTAATAGTAGTATATGATAATAAGGTTCACATGTCATCGCATTCATGTGAGTTACCAGAATAAAGAGTGAGTTTGGAATATTATTTATACCATGTTGTGCTTTCTTATGTTTTGTGTACTTGCATGACAAGTACACAAAGTACAAAACTTGCGGTATCACTATCAGAGGGAGCAAGGTTTTGTCTACCATAAACAACAAACAAATTTTAGGTAACATACTGTAGAAAACTGAAAATCAAAATCACATTTCATCTGTGTTGTGCAACCAACAGTGCTATGTTGTATTATTGGGCACTAACCTTTGCCACAACATATGCAAAAAACATTCACAACTTTTTTCTTTCATATAAAGAGCGGTTCTTTGGGTTAGCCTGCAGCCCACACCCTATCCATGGTGGAACGGCAATCTCGCCAACATACACTTTAACTAATATAGAAACAAAAGTCTAAATGTATCAGAAACGCGTTGCCTGAAGCATATAGACCCAAAATTATAGTTAGCCCGCATGTAGTTACCTCATAGAAAGATGTCTTAAAAATATGTCACTACCATCGCTAGCAACATTATCCTCTTCCACATTTAACGATGACATCGCAATCAATGATGAATTGCTCCAAACGCCAATTAGCCTCGGCTGTGTATGCTTGCCAAGATGACAAAGTTTACATGTGATAGATGATTATGGGCTTCAATCTTGCTCAGATAAGACTTGGACCGATTTTTTTTCTCGTGCTGTACGTATACGAGCCACGTTAACTGGACAATACACTTCGACGGCCTGTTTGAAGAGGCTCTACTTCAAAGCACTTGTGTCTGTGTAATCCATAGTGCCAAATGAATGGTCTTAAAAAAAATGGCTAGTGCCAAATGAACACTTCTAGATTATTAAAGAAAATTACACATACCACCTACTACAAAGTAACATCACGTCTACAAAGTAACATCACGTGAAACAATATATACAATACTCTCTAATTGCTTTGGGGAAAGATGTGATGTTTGGCATTATATTTTACAAGAATTTGCATTTCTAATTGATGCAGAAAAAACATTGATTTGTTCCGGATCTCACAAGAGAGCACAATCCAAATTTTATTTGCCATATGCAGGGGGAGCAGGCATGTCTATTCGTTAATGATGTAACAAGTTAATGAATGAAAGAGAATAAATCAGCTTAATCCTGATGAAACTATGTATACATCATTTCCAAATTTTGATTAAGATAGGATTGCAGAGGTAAATTTCATATGATTCATCCGTCCTAACTTTTTTTTATAAAAAAATTCCAAGCTCCGACCTCATGTTCAAAATTCATTTGGGTTCACACAGGTCATGATTTTGGATTCATGAAAGATTTCAAGTGATGGGGCACTTTAATCCTATGTTTTTATTAGCTACTGTACGTTTCAAGAATCGCACAGAAGCCAGTAGATAAGACTAATGCCCATATCAAATCACGACGCGAAAGCAAAGGCTGTAGCCCTTAAGCAAGGCCAGATCTTTTTGGAAGCTATTGGTGATCGAGAATACTGCAAACTGTGTGGACAGCAGTTGCAAGCTCTCAGGTGGTGAATTTCCACCACTCGTTGTCCCCCTTGGCAGCCGCAGATGGTTCAGAACCCAAAATTATGTCGCTCCTTGCCCCAGAAAAGCGGGAATGATCACTTCCTAGCTGGGACGGCACTATATGTAAACAAACTATCGCTCACTACTATTTATGGATGGATGCACGGCATCAAGAATGGAACAGGGGAATAACTAAGTTTCCAATGGCTAACAGCTGACCTTTAATCAAGCAAATCACCTGAGAATCCATCAAACAGATATGTTACTAAGAGCATCTCCAGCAATGGACCTCAAAATAAGACTCCTACTTTTGTTTTCCAAACCAGCATGTAAAAATAAAAGCTCAAAATTTTATTTCAACTCCTACAGTAAAATAACCTAAAACCCTATTTTATAAAATAAAATGATGGGACACACAAATGAGAGAGAGGATTAAAGAACCCTAGGAATGAGAGCTTGGAGGTGGAATTTGAGAGGGCATGCAAAATGAGAACCCAAGTAAAGTCCCTGCTGGAGATGATATTTTGACTCAAGCCCTTAAATAATAGAGTAAGAGTCCAAATAAGGGCTTTGCTGGAGATGCTCTAACGGCGTGATCCAAACCTGAGCCAAGACGGTAACAGTGAGAAATGAACATCTACTTCTCGCTGTTTTCCACAAGTTCAGTCCCTAAACATTACCTTCAGACCTACCCATAAAGGCAGCACCCAAAAAAAAAACACTTACGAGTATACACGGTAACAATAATCTCTCAGCATAGCCGACGAGTCACATGAAACTACGATACGGTTGACAATACCTGTCCGCCAATACCATTCACCGAGGAGATGGCCTCCCTCTAAGGTCTATTATTCTGGAGTACCCTACCACTCAACTCTAAATACAAAAAAGGAAGACAAAAAAGAAGAAGACAGGAATATGGAGGAGGAAAATCGCGAAGGAAGAACGGTCGAAGCGGCGTTGCGCCAGCCCAGCATCAAATAGTAAGGGCAATGAAGTTCTCCTGCAGGAAGCAAGCCTGGTCAGATCAAAAAGGAGGGGGGAGGGGGGACTTGGACATCAAGAATTAAGAAAAAGTCTTGATCATTTGAAGTGTATTCAGGAAAAAGAGAGGATCATTTCATGAAATGATTGGAAGATACATCCGCAACTAACAGTTTGTAAGAACAATTCACCCAAGTCATATTTCAACTCATGGCTGCTCAAGCAGTTAATGCTGATGCATGGAATCGTTAAAGCAGTACTTCAGCATGTGCAAATCACCCAAACAAAACAATGATTATAAGAGTAGAATGTCACCTGTACAAGATGCAGAAATTGAGGATTCTCAACCCTGAAGGACTTTTAGTGGATCTAGTTGCCCGCTACAGTAACTAGAAGGAACAGCTGAGATTGCAAGCCTTCCTTTCCACTCTTCACCAGGCTTCAGGGTAATAGGCTTCTCAACAGCTGCAGGTTCCACGCACAGCATGTGCTTGTATTCTCCATCCCCAAAATCTTGCATAGCTTTAGCCTTCTTGTCCCAAGGGTTCCAAACAACTATAGAATACAGTACAAGAATAAAGGGAGTGATGTTTGTAGCAATAATATCGGACTGGTTTAATATAAAAGTATTTGCCACCAAACCAAGCTTACCAGCATCCGGAAGCCCTTCTTTGGTCAAGACAAATGTTCTTTTCTTCTCATGATCAATGATTGCAATTTTGGGGGGTGCAGCTAGATATACTTTATCGATCTTGACAAGGAAGAGTAAAAGCAGTGTCAGTTTAGTAGTGCAAAATTGATATATGGAGTCTTCAATGATCTAACATCCTTACTTCTGATTCGAATACAATAGCGTCCCCTTGCTCAGTGAAGCGCTCCTTTGCCTTTAAATTGTCAAGGTAATCCATTGTTTCCAGCCCTTCAACACGCACCTCACTGATAAAGTATTAAGTAAGAAACAAAATAACCACTGCAAGCAGCCGCAGATTAAAACATCCAATAAAGGATTCCAAACCTCAATTAAACCATTGAGGAATTGTATTGACTTATAACGCAAACATTTCAACAAGCATATATTAGTTTGAAGCTATTATAATCATTAATTGATGAATCAACTCACTTTGCATGGGTGCACAACTCAACCAAACCATAACAAGGAACTGTGTTGACTTATAACACTAACATTTAACCAAGCATATTAGTTTGTAGCAATTATAATCAGTAATTGACCATATCAGCTCAACTAAACCAAACAGAACATTGCCCCAGATTAGCAGTAAACACAGGTTACCTCAGGAACCTTAGGCCCTGGTTTGCAAAACCTATGCTACGCAGGATGAAATTCTTAATTAACCCACTCGGGAACACATCCTACAAAAGCTATACTCGCATCATACATAGACAAACATTATATGTTGTCTATCCTCAAATGAATTATGTTTGCATCTATTCACATCCAATGAAGATGGCAAAAACCACATGAATCTACCGAATACTTTTACCTTGCACTTATTAAACGCCACAAATATGCAAAACTAGTGTTCCAAACATCCATGTGTAATGTTCAAGTGATAAGGCAAATAGTCAATAAAGGAAAGCAAGGATTTTTCAAGAAACCTGAGAACAATGAAAAAGGAATAATGCAAAGCAAATACCTAATGTCAGAGACAGAGAAGTATGTGTGATATGCAAATGTATAAGAAAAAGGTCTTCCATCAGTGTTGGTATTCCTGATTCGGGATGTAAGACTCAAATCTCCAGAAGGTCCAAGAGCCACTCTCAAGCGAAACTCAAAACTGTAAACATGAAATAAGCAGAGATCATTAGTTCTGTATACTAGATGGCATGAAGAAACAAAAGCAATTGATCAACCTGTGATTGAGATATAAAACAAACCTGTGAGGCCAGATCTTCAGATCCTCTTCAGAAGGCTTCAGAATCAGATCAACAAAAGCTTTAATAGCAGGGTTCACTGGTAAAGGAGGTGGGTTGTTATCAATGGTCCAAAACCTATTCCTTGCAAAACCATGTTGTTCAAGATTCCCATGTGCTCCAAACTGCATTAACAGGATGCATTTCGTTAAAAAGAGAATCTAAATAAAATAAAATAAAATAAAAACTATAGGTGGAAGTTACCATACTTGGGGAAAGCAGATGGGTATACCACCCCGGATGGCTTTTGGAGGTTTGAAAATGGCCTGCAAAAGATGAATTTTTTTCAGCTTTCAAAATTCACGAGGCATTAATAATGGACATATGCTAAACGCTGCATTGACAAACAGAGGAACTAACAGATTCTCTGGCTTGAATACTGACAGGATATAACAACGTAAAATATGTTTAAGCATGAGGAAGAAATACTGCAACAGCTCAAGCTTACACAGATTAAAGACATGGAAAAAACATGATGTAACAAGGACAGGCCATAAACTAATGAGACGTTAGGAAAACAGGTTAATAGCTTCTAAAAAAGATTTCAATGTTTATTTGATTCATCCATACACAATTTTATCCATACATGTATTAACCAATAAAGTCATCAACAAGCATTGAATGTATTGTGTACCTTGCTGCTCACGAAAAGCAACTCTTCCCCATGGTCATTCTTCCACGAAGTTACTTGGCCTCCATAAAGACAGACCTGAGAGTATGTACACAGTAAGAGAACTATCTAGAGTTACTATATGTATCATCAAAAAGAAAGTAATAACAATAAAAAAACAGGGTATAGTATAACTGTCATAGGTAATTCAAGTAAGCAAATGAATAACCACTCCATGATGCTATTTTTTATATAATATAGGATTCAGAGAAATATTTTGTTGACAAAAGACAATATATCAGAGTGTTTTGTCAGCAAAGTAACATGGATGAAAATTTTCAAATAAGACTAATCGTGATAATTTATACATGATCAGAGGGTGTCATCACTAAAAGTCCTCCAGTTCCACCTTCCTATTATTGACAGTGTATCACAGAACTTGGATCGTTGCAGATATATAGAGACCAAATGGTTGCTGTGAAAAATACCAAATTCAACTAATGAACCAAAGCACAAAAGAAAGGCCTGCCGACTCTGATCACCAATAGCTCTATACTATGCTGATCGCTTGATCAGTGACATCATATACCAACAAACCCCCGCACTATACTATGCTTCGTAAACGCATCTATAAAGTGTTAAAACTGCGCAGAAGTCTGAACTCCGTCGATTCCATTCCCATAACATACGGATCATGCAATGCGCTCATAAATAAATCGCACACCCAAACGGCTAAGCCTCATCAATTCCGCCCAAACCCCACGCGGATCAGCCGAATTCCCACCGGATCTGCGCAGAAGGCATCCAAATCAAACGAATCGCAGTCCCGCGCGCCCGCGCCGCTTAGCACTTCACGCATCCACAGACACACGCACGACGACAGTGAGGTGGGTGGGTGGGTGGGAGAGGACGAATCGAGTACCTCGGCGGAGCAGTTACGGGGGCCGCGGAGCAGGACCTTCTCGAGGCCGGAGGAGCCCTTGACGAGCTCCACGAACGGCGACGGCGGCTGCTGCGGCTGCGGCGACGGGGAGGCGGGGGCGGCCATCTCACCACTCGCCCACGCGACGGCGGGGCGGGAACCCTAACCCTAGCCTCCTACTCCTACTCCTCCTCCGGCGCTCGCCTCCTCTCCTTTTCGGGGTTTATTTGGTGGAGAGAAAGGGAGCCGAAGCGGAGGAAATTAATGGGGAAAGGAATGGTGACGAGGCGAGTGGTATTTATAAGCGACGCAACGGAGAAGAAGAAAGGTGAGGGAAGGGGCTTGGTTTAAATACGAGCAAGTTCAGGGATCGCCTTGTACATGAAGTGTTGGATTATTATTCTCGTTCTGGGGAAATAATAGTATTTTCCAGGGAGGTATTTCGAAATTAAAATTTTAGCCCAACGTACTTGGTTTTTCTTTCGTCATCAATGCTCTACAATGTCTACATTATCTATAGAAAAATTTAATGATGATTGGATTTTTTCATATTGCGACTGTAGCTCATTTATGAAGCATGAATCTTATTTGAGAGGTTGGTAATATCCATATGCAATAGTGGCAGATACGAATGGTGTAATGGTTATTTTTGTCACGTATCAGTGTTCATCTAATTAAATTAAAGTGAACCAGAGCCCAAAACCAACATGGCAAATTTTCTCAATCATCTCAGATTGGAAAGAATCGGCATACTGCCAAAACAAGGGCGTTAGCCTTCTTGTGTTCCTACCTCAACGCAGCATATTTATGCCACTAGGTTTTTATCTTCTTCATTTCAATTTCATGAAAAAGAGAATAACATATCTTTATATTTTAGATAAGGTAATATTCTGCAGTTCACGTCCCCATCATAATCTCATATCGCAATTGCCAAATATTCCTAGTTGCCTAGTCTACAGTAGCAGGTTCGGTGCCCCATTTAGCCTCCCCAAGACGCAGTTCAAAAAGAGAAGAAAAAAAACAAAATATAGAGAATCTGCGTAGCATATAGGTGAAATCTGGAGGAGCACATTTTTTGTAGGTTTTTTTCATAATAATACTTCAAGCAAATTCCATCTCCGAAATCTGAAACAAAACTTTAACATAAATTATGAAGTTACCGTACATAATTTGGCAATGACATATCACTGTAGTACTAGGAGTACCTAACAATGTCGAATCAAAACAAGTAATGACTCGACAATGTCAAATGGATTTGGAACAAAATAACAAGAAAACAACGAACCTTGAACCGTTTTTATTCGTGCATAATGAATTCAATGGGTCCTTCGTAGTCCATCCCCACCCCCCCCCCCCCCCCCCCCCACCCCTAAAAAAAAACACACACGCACACACACATACACACACACACACACACACACAAAGAACCATTAATTATTACCATTTTCTCATGGAGTATATCAGCATGATTTTTTTGTTGTTGTTTCTACATACATGTGAACATGGAATCCTTTTTTGCTACTGTGAAAGTTGCTACCTTATGTTGGATGACAGGAGATTGGGATTCTTGGGAGCTCGCTGCGCACAAATCCTTACTTTTCTCACTCCTTTTTTTCCAAAAAAAATGAACTCCACTCAATTATCGTGAAGCACATTTGTTTTGAGGAGAACTGGAACGGCGAACCCTTACAGAATAATATATTGATTATAAAGAGTTATATGTACAAAAGAGTAAAAAAAAAGGAAACAACACATTAGTGTTGCTTGTTCAAGCTCAAGGGGAAACGAAGGGTATATGTGTGACGGACTTGGGGATTTTTCTTTTTATTAAAAACATTTTTAGTTAAACAACACATGTTAATTTAAAACGTGGATTTAGACATTTTGGCCACGCTTCGTGATCGAATGCCACATTAAAGAAAGTTTATCAAAGTGTTTCGCGTGATTGTATCCAGTGGATTGTCGTGGTCGGTACTTGGCCATCACGCCCAACTTATTTTGCGTGATTGTATCCAAATTGTTTCGGGTGATTGTATCCAACGGACTGTCGTGGTATGGTACTTGACCCATTTTCAGGAAGAAGAGCATAATGAACCCGGCAACTCTTTGATCAGACTCGCATTGGTGTGAGCACACATATTCGCCCACGTTAATTAAATTTCTCAAGTGATTTGGAAAATTTAGTTTGCGTGTCTTGCTAATGATAAAACACTGATTGAGAAAAGGTTAAATGAAAAATAAACGATGAACGTGTTTCTCTTGGCATTGGATTCCCGTGGTGGATCCAATTGATCTTTGGCGGGAGGGAAGAGGTAGCGCAGGGCAGGAATCCAGGGCAAAAACATTTTGGATGGTAGCCGGGCTAGGAAAGATGGACGGTGGACTGTGGCCTACCAAGCTGGGAGTGTGGGGCCTGCACCATTTCCAGTGGCTCGCTGTTTTGGAGCCCACGAACACAGGTTGCGTATGTAGGACCTGCAACATTTCCAGTGGCTCAGGCAAATCCTTTCCAAGACGCTTGTGCCTGCTTAACTGCTTTTCTGGTCCTAGTTGAATGTCTGTATCACTATGGACTCATAAATCATAATACATGAAACCCAAGGGTTGAAACGCAAAACCCTACTCAGCCAGCACAAATCCCATTATTAATGTATTTTTTTTCAACGCTAGAAGACACAAGCGTCATATGTGGCGTGTGCATGTGAAACGCTGAGACCACAAGGGTCCACGAGATGATGAAACTAGGCCACGTTGGATTTATTAAAGATTGATCGATGTGCAAGTAGCCAAGGGAGCGTTGAAGAATTTGACGTGGCCTAGGCTCACGTCAAAAGCTTGTAGCGCTGAGTAGACGCCTGCCTGTACGAGGAAAACCGTGTTATTTTTACTAAATATATAAAGTCGGTGGTCTTCTCTGGGAAAGAAAATTGAATGCTTGCTTTCTGGACTGGCTTGATTTGACGTGGTCATGTTTGGATCTTTTAGCCGGCTAATTTTAGCCAATTAAAACATTAGCCAGCTAATTTTGTAGACAATTTGTTTAGATCCCTAACTAATGTTTCTGGCTTTTGTATTTTTGTTACTTTTTTTATATCTTTAGTCGATTTTAGTAGCTTTGATATGACTAGAGGTTAAAAGTTTAGGAGGGGGTAGGCTAAAAGTTTAGGAGATTTTATGAGGTCATGTTTGGATGCAAAAGTCTAAAGTTTAGGGCGTGTTCGTTTCCTTTAGATTCGTCTCGCAAAGTAACTCAAAGTTCTACAAAAAGTTTTGTAATTACACTTTATTTAATACCTTTAAATAACAAGAACTTTGGACTAAATTTTAGTCCTAAATGAAACGAACACCCCCTAAAATTAGCCAACTAAAAGTTTAGGAGGTAGATCCAAACAGAATCTACAGGTGCACGCTTGCATGATTTGATTGAAGAACAATTTGTATATATTTTGCAAATTGGGAGAAAAGTTTATTAGTTTTGCTACAAATAATGCACCTCGTAGAAGTACCACAATTTACATGATTTACTGGTGTAGCAACTCTAAGTGGTTATGCTTTTACAATTTTCATTTGGAATTTTATAGTGCGGTGGGAGAAGAATTCCATGTTCTAAAAAAGGTCTACATTTTCCAATGGCAAAAAAGTTTAATGCCAATTTAGGACAAGGATTGATAAGTGGGTGTCTCTCATTCTGCCCTAGGTATTTTCCTACACCGAAGCATGACATCCCTCCTTTTCTTTGGTTTGAACCGATGTTGGTTTGGTGCCACAAGAGCACCGATTATACCAACTTGTGCACAAATCACGGTCTCTAACTTCAAAGCGATGCGCGTTAAGGCATAAAAGAATAACAATAAAAGCATAACATAGCTCTCCCTCACCAGATTTTTTTTTCTTTCCCTCTGTCTTCACCTTTCTCCCAAATCCTGGTTGTTCTCCATCTCCGGTGAACCAAGCTCTGGAGCTATATGTTGATGGCAATAACATGTTAGGGTTCCAGAGTTTGGATTTTGGAATTGGGGCTGAGCTCATAATGCATAACAGGAGATTCTAGGAAGGAAGACTGACCCGACGGCGATGGGAAGGTGGCGTAGTGAGGCAACAGGGGTATCGCTGCCAGGGTGGAGAAGGATAGTTATGACGTTGGAGAGAAGTGTGCGCAGATTAAAATGCTTTTAAGAGAGAACTAGGATTATATTTTGAACAGCAAATGCAACA
This sequence comes from Eragrostis curvula, assembly GCA_007726485.1. NCBI lineage: Eukaryota > Viridiplantae > Streptophyta > Magnoliopsida > Poales > Poaceae > Eragrostis > Eragrostis curvula. The sequence continues at coordinate 1,665,320 of RWGY01000005.1, forward strand.
AGTAAAAGACATTGGAAGATACATTTGCATTTTATATCTCATTTTATCTTATCCATGCCTCACATATAAAAATGAATTCATTCATAGAATCTTGCATCGATAAAAAATACTCTCGGTTCTTGATAATAAGGAATAACAAAAGGCACTAAGTTAGGGATGGAACATGACAAATATCCAACTGACTAACCAATCGAAAAATTAATGGGACAGGATACATGATAAGTGATATCCGTATTTAAAATGTTAGGTCTTAAAAGGAAGTTTATAATGAATAAACATGATAAGAAATCAATAAATTTGCATCAATAAGTACACGTAATGCTCTTGTTTCCTGTATCGATCATATAATTTTTCATCCTTGCGACCAGCTGAAACCTATGGTATCATCCATCTCCAAGGGAACAAAATTATGTTGAACGAGCTCGTATCCATATACATCCTCTCCAATCCCACCCCGTCTACTTTTATCAAACAACGTCAACTATGATGAAACCAATGAAACTGACTTCCCTAGCCCCTTCACTTTGTTGTTTCGTTCTCGCATCATAGATGACTCCAATTTGAAAAAAAGGTTCTCTTTTAAAATCCATCACAATTTTCCGATGTCTTCATTTTTTTCAAAACAAAAATGAAAATTTGATGAATGAAAATAAATTTCATAGCATTTAAACTTATTTGTGTCGTTGTATCATATAACTATAATTCTTCGTGCAATTTTAGAATACTACAACAACTTTGACACCCTGTTTCACAAAACCCACGTTTATGAGGCGTCGCCTAAGCGTCGCCTAGGCGACGCCTTGGCGTCTAGGCGGTCGAGGACTCCATGGCGTCGGGGTCGCCACAGAGAAGCTCGTATGGCGTCCGCCAAACGTGCTGCGGCGTCGATTTGGCGTGATTTGGCGTCGCATGGACGCCCAGGAGGCTGCGGCGCCTCGAAGCGGACGCCGTAGCAGTGTCGAGGGCGGCGGGAAATTTCTGCTTGGGCGGAGGGAAATTGACCCGATTGGCGGGAGAAATAGGGGCGCGCGGGTGGGCTGCCATGACCTGCACGATTTAGCTCTGCAATACACCGGTTCGACCATTCTAAAGAAGAGGAAAACAGGAGATGGTGGCCGGTGGCGGACTTGTAGCGGGTTAACCTGCTGCGGGATCTGGAGCGGGTGGCCGGCCTGCTGCAGGATCTGCAGCGTGCTCCTCCTGTCTTCGCTGCCGGAGCAGCGCCGCCAACCTGCGCCTCCTATTCTTGGTCGGAGTAGCGGCAGCGGGCAGCTAGGTCGTGTGTCTCTCCCTACAAGCCGTAGTGCCGCAGTCTCCGCCTCTTCCCCAGCCAGCTCGTACGTGCCTAGCTGCTTCTCTTCCACTGCTTCCTCTTTCATTTTACTGTCTGCTGCTCTCCTTGCTCTATGCTCCCTGATGTGTCAGGCCGCCGGCCGCCTCTTTCCCCTGCTCTGCCCTGCCCTCACCGTTACTCCTAGGTGCATATGTTTATGGCGTCGCCTAGGCGCCCGCCATCAACGCCTAGGCGTTGTGGCGGGGGTAGAACGCCACGGGACGCCACAACGCCTAAAAAACGTGGCACAAAACTATATCTTTTTATGTCTGATTCCACACGTCAGCCTCACAAGCGGTACTGCCGTGAAGCTGAAACTCAGGAGTGGAGTCGGGCACAAAAGATTTAGTTTTCTGAAGCACAAGGTCGTTTTGTGAATTTCACATCAAAAGTTGTAGTTTATGATTAGTTTTAGTTTTATGAATGAAATTTATACTTTTTAAAAGATCATACATATCTCTGAGTTGCAGTATACGTGGACCTGAAGGCGGATGCGAGGTCCGCGCCGGAACCAGATGGCAGATGCACCATGCTTCCTCTCGCCGCCGAGTCGCTGATGAGAGTGTCTCCACCGCTGATGCGCACGCCTCGCTGCCGGCGCGGCCTGCACCCGTCATCGTCTGCCGCGGTGAGCCATGCACCCGCGCTCTGCCTCAAATGCTGAGCTTGACGCAATGACGCGACATGCATCATCCTGAAACCTAGTGTTGCCAATTGAGTTAGTACACAGCAGTGTTGCAAGGTTGTGACCGAACTCAATTCCTTGACTGAATTACTGACCAGAGCAAAACACCAATGATCTCAAAATTGTATTTTAATTTGTCCACGGCAATTGTATGGTTAAGCTGAACTGCAATTGTATGCTTGAGCTACACTGCAATTGTTGAGAATTATGGAAGACAAATTGCAAATGCTAGATGAATATCACTGTTCAATGAACATTCAGGGAAAGCAATCTTAGGATGATACAGAAGTCAGCGTCAGGCAAAGCATGCTTGGCACTTCCGGCACTCGTCGATGGTCCTTTGTTGATCATCGGCAGTGTGAAATTATGGAAAAGGTGTAGAGGTCGCCGTCACTATTGCATCGAAGAACGGTGCGCCGGGTGCGGAGGTCCTTGATAGAAAAACCAAAGGGGTCAAATTCCATTGAACAAAGATTGTCACGTGTAAATTGTCGTACGGAAAGTAAATTACGAACTAGGGACGGGACAATTAAAACATTGTTCAATGCAAAGTTGGATAAAGGAGTAGGGAGGAAGGAGTGGCCACGGGCAGTAACGGGAAGTTGAGAGCCATTGCCGACCGTGACTAGACAGTGAGAAGGGGGTAGGCGGAAAAGGAGGATACCTTCATTGGAAGACATATGTGAGGAAGCACCGCTATCAGCAACCCATGCGCTGGACTGTTGCATGGCAAGCTGATTCATGGCCGCAACTAGGGCGGCCTGGTCCCATTGTGGCATGGAGGAGGAGGACTGTGACGGCGCGAAGGCGGTGTTGGCCTGCGGGTAAGGTCCGAGAACGCCGGGACCCGAAGAACGCTGCTGCTGGGTGACGCCGGGCATGGCCCATGGGTTAAAGCATACCCACGGTCCGAATGGCTGTGGCGGCATCTGTTGGCGAGGGCCAGACCACTGTCCGTTCCGGCGACCTTTGCCGCCGTTGCGGCGATTGTTGAAGTTGCCGCGGGCAGCCGGCGACGGCGAGGAGGGAGGCGCCGGGGAAGGTGGTGCTGCAGTTGTGGGAGCGGAGGGACGGCACCCGCTAGAGCCGCATGTCGGGGAAGAAGAGGCCGTCGCAGCGAGGGCCGTCTCAGTCGCCACTTTGGACTCGTTGGCGAGACGCGATTCCTTGAGCGACAGCATGGAACGCGCCTTGGCGAAGATGGGAAGAGGGCTGGAGTTGGCGATGTCGTCTGCGGTGCTGGAGAACCTTGGGTTGAGGCCGCGGAGAAGGTTGAGGACGAGCTGCTGGTTGGAGACGGGGTGGCCGACGTCACGAAGAGAATCAGCGACGATCTTCATCTGCTGGGCGTACATATTGATGGAGAGGTCGCCATGGAGCATGGTGGAGAACTGGTGGGTGAGGAACACAGCACGTGATTCCTTGTTCTCGTTGAACAGAGACTCGATCTTGGAGAACAGATCGCGTGCGTTCTGGTTGGGCTCGGTGGCGAGGTCGAGGACATCGTCGGCGGCCGTGGTCAAGATCCAGCTTTTGACGGCGCAGTCAGCTTGAAGCCATTGAGGATCATTGGGACGAGGCTCGCTGTTGCCGTCAATGTGCGGCATCAAGCCGAACTTGCCGCACATGGCGAGGAAGAAGGATGACCACTTGGTGAAGTTCGGATTGAGGAGCTCCAGCTTGACGGGGACGTGCGCCGGGGCGGCCACGGTGCAGTAGGGCGAGAAGGACATGACAGGGGCGCTAACAGATTGGCTGCTGGGCGCTGTTGCGGAGGACATGGCGGCAGAGGTGGCCGAGGTGGTGTCGCTCATGGTGGAGGCTGTAGGTTCGTGGCGGCGGCGCTAGGGCTTCAGAGAAGGGCGGAAGGTTGGGGGATCGAAAAAAAAGCTCTATACCATGTGAAATTATGGAAAACGCCTCACGGCTGGAGTTGCCTGGGCGATCATATATATATGCGGTGAATACCGCTGCTTGTACAACAAGGCAAGAATACAACACGATCTCTAAGGATCGGGATTAGCCTAAGATACATATCTCTAATAGGCAGCAGCGCTACGGTCAGCTTGGTCTTTCCGCCAGCACAGAGCGGGCTCCTTGAGGTCGTCCTTGCGAGGCTTGCCACGGCCGCCGGCAGCCGAGCACGCCAAGCAAGTCGGCGAGCTCGGGCCAACATCTACGGTGGATTGTACGCTCTCGCAGACAACGAGGCAGCCTCGTCGGCGGCGCGGCCGAGTGCAGCGCAGTGCGTCACTAGCTCGGCGGCGTTGACTTGCCTGCAGATTTTTTTTTCCTCGCACGGACTCGGGAAAAGGGCGAAGCAACGGTTCTTGGGCCAGACATGGGCCGCACAAACACACCACGAATGAGGATGAATGCATGTCGCGCCCAAGAACCGTTCCATCTGCGCTTTTGGGGTAACCTCAAAAAAAAAATCTGCGCTTTTGGGTGATACCTGTCATCGACAAAAAGAAAAGGTGAGTTATACCTGATTGTACGATGGGAATTTGCTGTGTTGACTGTAGGAGCCTTTCCCAGCTTCATGATGTTGCGATTCTCCTGCAGACATATCGATTTTCTACCTGAGGGATATGGAAAATTGTTATGTGGCTCCCTATTTAATTTATTGGAATTATGGAGTGATGTTTTTGTATTGCAGATTCCATTTTCAGGTCAATAAGGTACATTATGCCGTCTGATTAAAGTGTGCTGATAGTTGCAGACTGACTAATTACATATGGTGGAACTTTCTTTGAGCACCTCCGTTGACAAAGATGAATCAACTGCACTGTACAAGTCTACATAAAGTTAAAAAAATGGCATATCACGAAAACTTGCCGTGTCCAATTATTTTCCTTCAATTTTGAAGCGTATGCTGCAGAGGGATATGCAAATTGAAAATTTGATCTCATTTCTTATATAACACTCAAAAATATTGTTCATATCTCTTGCATTGAAAAAACATCCACATTCGCATAATTTGCAAGATACTCTTGGGGCAATATGCAGTACTTTTGCATCGTTGTTTAGAGGCTGTGGATGTATCACATGAACCAGTCCTGCCCAAACAGAACGTCCAATATTACAGCTTACTTAGGCTCATCCCAACTTCCCATTCAGCCCACTTTGTCCCCAATGCATATTTGTTCTCTCAAGCGCCATGTCAAAGTTGTGAACTTTGCTAGTCTCGGACATCGAAATAAAACCAGTACCCTCGCAATAAAATAAAATAAAATAAATAAATCAAAACCGGTCAAAACCAGACCGATTTTCGCGGAAACCAGGGTTTAGGACGTTTTAGACGGATATTTTGGGTTTGAATTTCAAACAAATTTAAACATTCGATGAAATTTGACCTGTTTTGACCAATTTTCGATTGAAAACCAGCGAGGTCCGGCTTCCACGGCTTCGTCGGTTATTGAAACCTTGATCCCATGGCAAATTACCATCCGAACCTACAGAACAGTATATAACGCAACAATGTTACCAACATCCGAACGTTTGCAATAGTCTGAACATCTTTATTAATAATGGGCATGATCGATCTGACATTTGTTTTTTTAAAACAAAAGTGAGATGTGTGACTGGGAGATCCCCGTAAGTTAGGATTACAAATTATGAATTAAAGTAAGAACAACACAATATAAATAAAAGAGAGTACATACACTCGCAGCTCTATATTAAGCTTTGTCACACTAAGTTTTTGGCATCACACTGTTGTGCCATGTAGGTACAACATGGGAGGCAGCTTGCCAGGTTGTGGTGTGACCACATTGTTTTTTCATGGCTTGCTTGCATGAAAAAGGTCAAAGTTAATTTGGTTATACTATTATTAAAATACAATCAAAATATGACATTTTTCATGCAGAGTCAGTGACACATTTTCATTTTAAAATACAATCAAAATACAACGACTTACATGTGGTCAATGTCAGTGACACATTTTAAAATACAATCAAAATACTACGACTTTATGGTTGGCCCCAACGTCAGTGACACATTTTCATTTTGATGAAATGTGTGACTTACATGTGGGTCCGGATCCAAAAGTTGTAGTTTTCTGTTACAAAGGTGCAAATAGTCGTAGTTTTCTGAAGGTAATCCCAAAAGTCGTAGTTTTTGTGTTACTTGAGTGCAAATATTCGTAGGTTTCTGGAATGTACTCTTAATTGTAGGGATTGCATATATAACAATGAATAGTAATTGAATAAATAGAAAAGAATGAATAATTCAGACTTTCTTTTCTATACACTAGAAACTTAAGTTTCCAAGCAAACTTATATTTCAAACGTCTGAGAGCGCTGCCTCGCTCTGTCTCTCAGGCACATTTCTCAGGGTGCGAAGCAAAACCTAAATGCACATTTTTATTTTCACCTAACAGAAAGCTCTAAACCAGGTGTCCGAGAACAAGGAAAAAAGACAATGTATGAGCTAAGCAGCTAGCCAGCAGCTTCACTTTAATAGATCATTTCGTCAATATAGCCCAAGCGTCTAATATGCTGATACTAAAATATATGCTTTTGAGCAAAAGATTCCACTCGTGCATGTTCTTCCGACAAGCTTTGGAGCAATGTGGTTAGATTACACCTTTTTGCAAAGACTAGATTGAATAAGATCACGACGGCTCTGTGTCACTCTAAAAGCGACTATAGGTGCTGCTTCTGTACACGACAACCACCAAACATAATAAAATCAAGCATATATCACAGGTATAATTAGGCAGCTAATTCCGCCAGCAATGTGGTACGCTATAATATTTATCTATATATATAGTACTAGCTAGCCAATCCTTTGATCATATCCGTCTAATTTTCTCTGAATGCACGGCCAGTTTGACAACGGATAAAAATACTTTGAAAAGGGATTTAAGCGCAAAGAATATGCTTTAGTACTTGCGTACTTGGTTGATTCAAGTCCAAGTGTGTGACAATTTCAACTCAACTCCAAAAAAACTTAACATTTGATAAAAATTATCTTTGACACTAGTGTATGTATTCGAGTGATCTATGGACATATAAGGCACCTTTGAAATGCAAGAAAACTGATGTCACGGGGTAGGGGAAAAAGAATCAGTAAAAAAATTTGCGATCTGAAAAAGGGAGTCGTAATGTTGCCTTAAACCTGAAATGATAAGTACTCCCTCCAGGTTCCAGTTCTTAATTGATCATCAACGACAACTTGCTTAGCTTCAAATGAACTACGCAAATTAATTGTTGTAACATTTTTAAATACAAGCTAGAGAAACTAAGTAATTCACTTATACAACCGATCGACATACTGCTGAAACCAAATCTACCTTTCCAAATGAGTTTGGTGCGTACGCATATTTAATGTGTTTAATCAAATTAATTGATCGAGACGCGTGTAGGTCGCTTGGTAGGTGATGATCGTGTTGTTCTTCGCTTTGGACGGTTTGTCCCTCGACGTTTGTCACTCATGGCCGCCGCGCAGTCCGGAGCCCTGATTAACTAGCTCAAGAGATGCTACTTAAAAAGTTCTCAAATAATTAACGAACTGAATCGCCCGTGTGATCGTGTGTTCGTGGACACGATGGATATGTATGTGTATATGGGCGGCATCTTTTCCGGCTTGTCTCGTTGCTACTGATCCGCTTCCAGACTGGCTGATTGACTGGTTAGGTTGGACCCTATCATTGCGTTCTAAGTGGTGCTTGCACGGGTTGTTTTATTTCTTATTTTTTATTATTGCGTTTATTTTTTGATTTCTTGGCTGCTAGCTGATGTCTTGCATTTTTTTTAGATAATAGCTGATGTCTTGCTTATGTGTTCTTGCGGCTTCGGTTGGGATTTGGGAAATAAATACACCATATTTTCATGTCGAAATACATCTGTAGAGGATGTACAGGGCGTAGTGCTTAATCTAAAGTGTGGCGCCTTTCAAATTCAAATTTCTATCCAACACTGCATGGGACGAGACAGATGAACATATATGTCTCCTATATTTCTATACACATGTTGTACAGGTTTATGAGTCTAGGTTTAATGTGACTTGAATGTCGCAACCATTGGTCACCTTTCAAAGTTAGATGTTTCTTCATAGGACAATCCACTTGTGATTTGTTTTAGAAACCGATTACAGGTGATGAACTTCACACATGCAACACTATATATGCACACACACAAGACCAGTAAGATTGAGAAAGTCACCATTGGCACCACACATCGGCGAAATCATCGTCTGCTCAATATTGGCGCGGCACAATCACATGAAGCTTGGGATTCGACCGCTCGTGGGCGTTACAACCTTTTCTGCTAACTACCCGAGCATGAATTTTGATCTGTGAAGAAAATATCTTTATAGACACCATAATTGATGAGCTATATTTTTTATTATAGGACCAAATAATTTAGCATTTTAAATCCTATTAAAATATAGAGGCCAATGCCCGGCATGTATATTTAAGTTAACAAGCTTATATATGTTATGTGGATGTTCAAATTCGATAAAGATATGAATACCATGTATTTCCTGAAAGTGCGCATAGAGAGTAACACAATATATTAATAAGGTGGGTAACATATGATTTATATATATAGCTTGGTGCACTGCCCCCTCAAAAGTATATACAATATGTTTGAGGCTACTTTTCGCAATACAGTTCTGTAATCCGAAGAAGATGCACTAAGTAAGATCTTCTTGTCAGTCAATTGGGTCTCAGTTAAAAATCTACTAAATTGGAGTACAAGTGATGCTATGCGTTATGATATGAGCAAAATTCTGAAACTTTCACTTTTGCGTATACCAGTTTCTTACTCATACATTCCAACAGAAGTGAGAAAAAACATTATAACGAAGCAGTAAAAGTTTCTTATCTTCTCCACGCAAATGGTACACCCTGTCGCCATCAACGATTTTCCAGTGACGTGGTCTCTTGGGTAAAGCGGGACTGTACAGTCGTGTATACAGATTGAAACCACAAGTTTAAGAGATTTACAACCACTTGTCTCTAAAAGATTACTTTTCAAGTCGAGCACAGCAGCAACGTACACTATATCAGGCCTCTCGATAGTGCAGATACGCCCTTGATATGCGGTGAAACAGAGAAATAATTTTAAATGACAACGATAACCGTGCAAAGTTCAGTATGAAAGGACATATTTGTACCAAATCTAAAAAAAAGGACATATTTGTACCACAGGTGTCGTCCAAATGGTCCAAGTTGGTCAATATATACTCATTTTGTTGACCTTTCTTCCACGACTATCAAAGTCATTCTGCACCTGCACTCTGGTGTTGTTTCTGAATACTGCTAGCAGGGAAAAAATGATGATTTTTTTTTTTGTTTCTGAGTACTGTGTAACTAGTAATGTTGCCTGCGCATTTGCACAACTAGATTCTTATATATATTTGTATTGGACATAACTATATGTAAATTCATTGCTTATGCAGTAATTCAATATTAAAAAGTTTTGAAAGTTCTTTAGTAGTTTTTATGAAAAAAATTATGAAGTATGACAATTTCAAATAATCAATGTGGAAATTGTTGCCGAAGGCTCCCTGATCCATGCAAAGGGTAAAAGTTATACGACGAAGGGTAACGGAGGAAGCTGCGAAGGTTGATGAGCAATGGCAAGGCTAAACCTACTACGAGGAGGCGTAATAGAATTGACTAATGGCATAACTGTAATAATGATCTCTCCTCCTCCTATAAATATGGAGGGAGGAGACCCTGTAATAACATCTGTTTTTCGGGCCGCGAGCCAAGAGCACTTCATTTACTCTGTCCGCACCTGATTGTCATCTCGCACCCCTTCGCCCAACAGCGAGGTGCGAAGGCAAACAATAAATGTCATTACCGGAGGTTCTACACAGCAGCTAGACTCAAGGAGGGCTAAAAAAGAGTACATGCGAATGGTTCAGCATGTCTCATCGGGAGTTCCATTTGTCAAAACAAGGTGGTCTCACGTTGACGTAACTTTCAGAGAGGAAGACGCAAGAAACTTGGATCAACCGCATTCAGACCCATTGGTGATCCAAGCGAACATCAAAGGCTTCGCTGTCCTCAAGATATTGATCGATGGGGGAAGCTCCGCAGACATCCTTTTTGCTTCAACTCTAAAAAAAATAAACCTGAAAAATGAAACGTTGCAACCAGCAGGAATCCCACTAGTCGGTTTCACTGGAAAGATAATCCAAGCAATGGAAAAACTTGTCTTGCCAGTAACTTTTGGCGAAGGAGAAAATGCAAGGACTGAAGATGTGACCTTCGATGTGGTCGACCTCGTCTACCCCTATAATGCAATTTTTGAGAGAGGATCCATTAACAAGTTCGAAACCGTAATACATCAAACTTATCTATGCATGAAGATCCCGGGACCAATCTCTGTGATTAGGGTCTCCGGGAAGGAAGAATATCCAACCTCATTAAACAAGCACAAGACATACCGGCTTACAAGATCTTCGGCCTCAAGAACTCGGCAAGGCCATGGCAAATCTTCATGAACCGTTTCTACCAAGAATCAACAGAGCAACTCTTCGGTAGAACGAACCATGCTTATGTGTAAAAACATAAAAGACTTACGGGGGTGTGCTCTTTTTCCTCACGAGGGTAGCTCTGCGAAGGGTGTGAGGTTTTTTAACGAGGCACCCTCTAAGACTGTAACACAGTTTTATAGTAACTTTTTTACCCTAAAAAAAATTCCAGAGTAATTTGCCGAGGAGTCTTAGCAAAAGGCGAAGCCATGAGCTTAACAAACGAAATCAAGAAAAAAGCCTAGAAGAGGGCACACCAAAACAGAACTTGGTGTAACCCAATTCTGGGATAACGTGTTACGAGAAACAACACAAGTTTCCCAGAAATGATTCGAAAGGGAAAAGGCAAGCTAAGAAGCTGATCCTACCTCAAAAAGCTTTTTTGGCTTCAAGAAGGGAGGCCAAAGCAGGTAAAAGCTAAGACAAACAAAAATTGTCTGGCAAAGCAAAATATTCCTAAAAAAAAAGAAAAACAACACTCTTCGCTCTGAGGGAAAAACTCTGAAAGAAAAATCTTTGTTGGGCAAAGACCCAATGTCTCGAATACAAGCGCGAAAACTTTGATCTACACCAAGAAAACAGGTCATCGCGCAAGAAGCAGAAGGCTTCGCAAAAAGTATTAAAGAAACCTATTCTCTAGCGAAGTAAGCCGAAAAGATTTCTTCAAAAGATAGCTCAAAAAGCATAATGTATTCAAGGGAAGTCATCGTCAGGTTCCTGCTTTATAACGAGACCAAATTCTATCAACATCTGATATACAATACTAAACTCGTCAATATCATATCCGCTCGAAGGCGAATAAGGCATCTGGAAAACGGGATCTGCTACCTCAGAAGAAACCATTCGCTCAACTTGCGAATCCGTATCAAAGCGCGGAGGTGAACCTTCGAGATCAACAGGAGGATTACGACGGCTTCGACCACCACACTTCTTCCTAACGGAGCCCCGACTAGAAGAAGGGCCACCTTGTGAACGGCGTCCACGAGACCCTCGTTTTCCGCGGCCACCACATCCTTCGAAAGCATTAGGACCATAATTATAAGGCTTATCAATAGCCACCAGACTACCAGAAGGGAATGTGAAAGAATCCACGCCCCCTTCGACAGGGGACAAAGGATCTGAATCACTTGACAAATGAATTTCCGAAGGAGAACTGAAAATGTCAATTGGGGGCTCGTGACGAGCCAACACATGAGAAGAAGGCTCCGGAGTAGCAAATTCGCTCAAAGAGATGTCAGATGAAGACTCCGTAGTAACACACTTGCTCAGCGAAGCATCAGCCGAAGGCTTCGGGGTAGCAAACTCGCTCAAAGAAAAATTAGAGGAATCCTAAAGTCCAAAACCAAACAAAAATTAAAGACAAAAACAATAATAAGTTTACAACACATGTCTTCGTGACACACTCAGCAAATACAAGTCCGAAGGGGAAAACATCCCATACACATCAAACAAAGGAAAAGTTTATACCTCATCCTGAGGCTGACGACCGATCGAAAGGACCCAGCTCCAGAAAGACTCATCTATATGGTCGCCAAACTTCATAAGGGCATCGACCATTGAAGGAGGAGTTGTGTCGGTAGAGATACAAGAAAAAGAGTCACTGACAGCCTTCGCCAAGGCATCACTCCCCCCAGCCTCAAGTAAGCGAAGAAGGTCCCGAACAGCGAGATGCACAACATTATTTGAAAAAGCCCTGCAAGCTTGGACAACATATGGAATGTTGGTAGTAAGCCAAGCTTGGTAGTACTCAATCGAAGCATCTTCAGGAAGCTGGTCAGGAACAGACCCCACAGAGACAAGAGCATCTCGGATTTGTCCGCAAATTCCAGACAAGCGAACCTTCTCAGCTTCAGCAAACGCAGCAAGCTCTTGGTCGGTGGCATCAACCTTTCCGTGAAGGTCATCATTATCATTTCTGACCTTCGCAAGAGATGCATCCAGCTCTTCAACCTGTTTGTCCAGAGAAGTCACCTTCAGCTCAAAGTCTTTAGCAGACCTACTGAGTGCCTCTTTCTCCGAAGAAAGGTCAGCCAAGCGCTTATCGCTAAGGGCAAGCGCCTCCTCATTCTCCTTGACCTTCGTCTCAAGGACGCTAAGGTCTTTGCGAAGTGAATCGCGATCAGCTTTCATCCGTGATAACTCCCTATACTGGCGAAGGGAGGCATAGGTAATCGCAAGAGTCTGTCACGAAAAGGAAGAGTCAGATAAAAAAACTCAAATGCTAATAATAAAAGTTAAAAAAAATCACCTTCACTTGCAAAGACAGTAAAGACTTGTACAGGGTATCTCCACCCTGTAGCATCAACTCTTCCTCCACCTGTGGAAGGCGAATCCTATTGGCAGCAGTAACGAAAGGCTTAACAGCCTGAGCACTCATGACGAAGGTATTAGCAGGTACCTCGTCACAAGCAAGCGAAGACCCCTCAGCAACCTCAACTGAATTAAAAGCAATATCAAAAGGGAGAAACTCCTCCTGCATCGTCTCAAAGATAGAATGGAGAAAAAGTTCACCACCTCTCGAAGGGCTGACAACGTCGCGAGCCAGGATTTGGGGCTCATGAGGGAGCTGAACCACGGAGCGATCTGAAAGAGGCCTTAGGTTAGCAGCAATCTGGCGAAGTTCAGACATGTCACGTGATGAGAGACAACCTGACACAGTGGCTTCGCCCACATCCTCGTCCTGGATCTGGGCCTCGGCTGAGGCTTCGACACCCTTATCTGGGGTCTTGTTCTGGATCTTAGCCTTCGATCCAGAGGAATCAGGTACAGCTGCAGCAGCCGCTACATTTTTGTCCTGGATCTTGGCCTTCTCAGGAATCATAGATTTGCTAGCTTCGGCTGAGGAAGAAGAAGTTCCTTTCGCAGAAGCAACAGAGCTCTTCGGAGGGACACCTTTACCTAGCTGATGAAGTCTTAGAAGAACCTTGACCTCCCCCCGTTTGATTAGTGACCATGTCCATCAAGTTGTATACTACAGGAGCCTTGATAGAAATTGCCGGTTTAGCCGAAGTAGATCGAACGGATGAATCCTTCGAAGGCGGAGCTGAAGCCTTCGAAGCAGGAGCCGAATCCTTCAAAGGGGCGCCGAAGCCTTTGAAGAGGGCGCTGAAGCGGCAGCAACGCTGGACACTTGAGGATGGGCATCTACTAGCCACCCTCTCAAAGCTGTCCTTCGAAGAAGACTTGTTGATCTTCGCCTTCTTCTTAACACTCTCTTCGCCGGACCTTCGATTCCCAGACATCTTAAAGAAGTACGAAAGAAGAGAGTCTCCCATTGTGCGAAGGGGGTGATTCAAACGAAAACAGAGGTGACAAAATATAGCAAAGGCTAATACAGCGTGAAAGAACAAGGCGACCTCGATGAGTTTATATAGAGCTAAGCAGAGCATCGGGAATCGGGAAAAGCAGTACAAATAAGAAACGACAAACACGTGTATGAATCAGGAAAGCACACGACATAATCCCTATTTTACAATAAAAATAATAAATTGTTTATAGCCTTAGTTTCACCAAAGCGCATCAACAATTGAGGGCTAATGTTGGAGATAATGCCGAAGGCTCCCTGATCTATGCGAAGGGTAAAAGTTATACGGCGAAGGGTAACGGAGGAAGCTGCGAAGGTTGATGAGCAATGGCAAGGCTAAACCTACTACGAGGAGGCGTAATAGAATTGACTAATGGCATAACTGTAATAATGATCTCTCCTCCTCCTATAAATATGGAGGGAGGAGACCCTGTAATGAAATCTGTTTTTCGGGCCGCGAGCCAAGAGCACTTCATTTACTCTGTCCGCACCTGATTGTCATCTCACATCCCTTCGCCCGGCATCGCGGGCGACGGAGGGCTTCGGTGTTACACATAACGAAAGACCCAAGGAACAGCCTGGGCAGGATAATCTAATTCCAAGGACATTAACACTTCAGGAGGGCTTCGCCAAGGAACCCAAGGCTGACAAGGCGTCAGAAGGGCTTCGCGAGGGAGATCTTTAGACGCCAAGACACGCGGAGGGCTTCACAAGGGCTTGACATACTCACATAACCTGTTGGAGGGCTTCACTGAGTCCAACCGGGACATTCGATACACCAACAAAAATTTACATTGATGGCCAAAATTTACACATGTTAACAGTATTTGTGAAATCATGTTTGTAACGGAGGTGCATTAGCTTCTATGGTAAAATCATGTGAACTTCACTCCATATATCTTTTGAAAGATGATGTATCCTTTTTTTTTTCTTGATCAAGAGCGATGTCGAAAGGATATACTTGCTACACCGTATCTTTTCCATCTCCAATCTATTGTATATGGAAAGCATTCTTGTTGTTCTTTTGTCACACCACTGGCATGCACATATATCCATCAATAGAGTGAGAAAGGAGACAAATTAGGCAAGGGGTGAATCACGACTTCCGAGGCAGGGATGGATGAATAAACAAGCAGCGCGCACACATACTCACTCACTCCCACACAGTAACACCTCGTACTTTCTGTAAAAGGGGAGTGTTTGCTTTCGTGCGACTTTTACCATTTGAGGCAAGACCGGGGAACACGCAGCGAGTAAAACTCGTGCGCCGTGTTGCCACCTGCCCCAGTAAAAAACCGGGCGTAGCATCAGCATGCAATCTAACCAGAAGGAACGGTGATGACCACACGTGCTAGACCATTGTCGTTTGTTTTGGTTACACGCATTATTAGTAAAAACATCTGCTCTTGGGCTCATACACTAGACTCGTATGCAATCTTTTGTGAGCATATCTATTAGTCCAGCTGCCGAAACATGCATATTTATCAATGTAACTTGACACACCTATGATCTGCTTAGGCATGCGATCGAGGCTTAACTGAATAATTCGCAGCAAAGATTAAAACGGTCTACTACATGTAGCCAGAACGTGAACAATAACTTAATTACTACTGAATAAAAGATCAAATGTTTTTTTTTGGATCGAACATATGTATGTGGTCGCGATTCATCTTGGACCGACGTCCCTGGTCTTGCATGACTATTGGGCGGGAATCTATAGCGGCATGCATGCACTTGGCGCAGGCAGGAGAACCCAGAGCCACACGTCCTCAGTCGTGCATCTTTCTCTCCCTCGCGGGGTACAGACGCCTGCCAGCATGGACCATATAAGTATGTATTCTGTGTCATGTCCTTTCAATCTGAAAGATGTACTATATATGCAAATATTGTTCATCGATCGAGTGTTGCAGTGTGCCGATCACAAACGTGTCAGAGAGCCGGTCCATATACTATGTCATCAGAATGGAAGCAGAATATTTGCGTCACGGTACACAACAACAGAGGTAGAAGGATGGGTACAAAAATGGCCGATCCTTGGGCCAACCGTCGCGAGTACTTTCAGCTGGACGTGAAAAACCTACGAGTCTATATCTGACCTATGTTTATGTAGCTGCGAGCTGACACGCAGCCAGAGTGCGTTCATGCAGCATGCATATGAGGCATGTGCACAAACAGTGTGATACGAGCACGCAGTGACGGACGAATGTTCAGAAACAGTGTGCTTCCAAACAAGGTTATCCAGGGCACGCAGCATGGACCAGCAGTGCGCGATAATGTTTAATGAACGCGTGCTATATGGCTACGCCGAAAGCTAGGCTACAGGCTGTAAATGTAGCTTCAGCTAGCCCTCTCATGGAGGAATAAGAATGTACATAATTACATTGAGTTTTAGGTGATCTATAATGTTTTCGAAATTTCAGAGAGATTTTTGTACATCCCAAAAAAAAGAAAGAAAAAGAACGAGTATGCAATTTCAAATACGGCGAGAAGGTTCGTTGCACTTGTACACGAAATCTGTCAAGCTAAATTAAGGACTCAAGAACATGACACTGAATGTCGTGTCAGCAAATATTTCTTCCTCCGCTCACGAGCCGCCACGACAATTTGCATATTCTCATGCTTGCTGGCATGTATCAGGCAGGTTCATGCATCAGGGAGCACGAATTTGGAGCGAAGAAACTTACAAGACGACACACCGACTTGTGCTGTTGTGCACTAAACTATTTTACACTAAGCTAATCTGCAACATTTGTATGCATGCATAATCCTATGAGTCATCAGTGGTTAGAGTAGAACCTACCATAGATCATATATATTTTGTTATGGGAACCTAGCTACCATATTATAATAAAGGGTTCATGGACCACTTTGAGAGGCAGACACATCCAAACCCGCACATGCATTCATATTTTAGTCGAACAAAATTTAAACAAGAAAAACGGAACCTTGTCCTTCACTTTCACATGAAGAGCCCACCTGTCCCAACAACATAGAAACCCTAGGGCAACCACCGGCTCCCCAAAGAGAGGTCAGTTGATCCTGCCAAATTTTGTGGTCCCACCTGCTCCTCTACTCCCACTCTGGGCTGGCTTAATTACTTCACTTTATACCCCCAAAAGGGTACCACAAGCGTCTTTTGCTGTACGAGGTCATGCATATAGATCCATGCATGCATGATCACTAGGAACCGAATAGATGTTTGATTTGATCTGTAAGTTTATATGTTCTCCCAACGACATCTTCTGTACCTATAAAATGTGTGTGCGAGTCAACTTGACAAGTTAGATTCATCGTGAATTTTAGCGTTGAAGGCATATAGCCTTCATGATTATTGCTTGTAAGTTACTCCCTCCGGTTGTTTACTCCTGACGTCAGGACAGAGGAATTAGTTCAATTTTGTTAGTTTTCTCTGCCCTGACAACAAGAAAAAACAATGGAAGGTGGTATACGAGTAACTCTATTTATAAGATGGTTAGCATATGTTTGTAATAAGCTTTGGTATCATTGTGTCGCACTATTTTACTCACAAAATTCCGACTTAAGTGGTACTACTCCCTCTCTTTGGAAATGGTACATTTCATCAAGAAATTGACCAAAAATTACTCTTAATATCTAACTCACAAAATAGGACTCATTAGATTCATATTACAGCTACTTACTTAGGGCTATAATTTTGTATAACAAAAGTAGCAATTATTCGAGTAAATAATTGTTGGTCAAAGACTTGTCCTAACAAGACGGAACATTCCTTTATTTGGATGATACTAATGTTCTGTGAGATATCTAGCTGGAGCAGGAACAAATAGGGCACAAGCACATGTTCTTGTGTTTCCCAGTGGATAAAGCAGCTTGCGCTAGATAGTTTTGATGATTGCAATTAATCCTTTAGTTTCACTTTGTCTACCTAGTGCCTCGATCATCATTGTATTAGAAGGTATGAAAGTGTGAGCAGGAGTATCCATGGATCTGCAGCTCATGTATCACGGCTATCTAGTTAAATTGTTCTATGTAGGTGCTAAAACGGTACATTATACCGAAATACTATGAAAACAAAAATGTTGGAGTAACACTAACGTAGTTATCGTAGAGTATTCTTGTAACTTTCTGTGTAAAGATCCTTTCTTTTCTAGAGGCTTCCAAGAGGCAGAACTAGCGTTAGAAAATTGATATATATCTCGTCTCTATAGGTATTCAAGCTTCCAAAACAAGGCTCCAATTTTAGTAAAAGCTTTTGTAGAAGCAATGTTCAATTTATATATAAAAGAATTTATATAGCCAGGCAAGCTTCTTACTGTGTCAAGTGTGAGTTTTTTAATGAAAATAGTTCTGGTCTTATGTGAAGTGTGGATATTACCTCTCTAGGTTGGAGAAAACAAGAACCAAATATGAAATATAGGCTCATCAAACAATTAAGCGGCACTTAAATTACACTAGTATAGTATTAGGTGACTACCCTTTACAGTTCACACACCATGAAAATCCAAGCTTAACCACCCCCTGTGCCCTGAAGCTGAAGGCTTGGCTAATGACCCAATTATATATCATATTAGCCAATGAACGACAAGACCTCTCTCTCTCTCTCTCTCTCTCTCTCTCTCTCTCTCTCTACACACAAGCACACACACAGAGTCCTATAAGTAGAGGCCATCTCAATTACGCCCCCACTACTCCATTTCGGTTTGCCCTTGTGTCGATCTTCCCTTGGCTTCGCTTCTATTCCTTTGTCCCTTTCCACAACGCTGTCTCATCCCTACAGCTATCTAGCTTTGACCATTTCCTCCTAGCTCGTCCCAGGAGCGCCCGGCCTCTTTCCCTAGCTAGCTAGTTCCATGGACTCCCATGCCCAAGTTCCTGTTCACCGCTGCGGCGGCGGCGGCGAGGGTGAGACGACGACGACGACGACGGCGAGGTCGCGGTGGGCGCCGAAGCCGGAGCAGATCCTGATCCTGGAGTCCATCTTCAACAGCGGCATGGTGAACCCGGCCAAGGACGAGACGGCGCGCATCCGCCGCCTCCTCGAGCGCTTCGGCGCCGTCCGCGACGCCAACGTCTTCTACTGGTTCCAGAACCGCCGCTCCCGCTCCCGCCGCCGCGCGCGCCAGCTCCAGCAGGCATGCGGCGCCGCGCCGCGCCGGCCAGCTTCCGTCGTCCGCCGTCGTCGCCGGCCACCTCCACGGCGTCGTCAACGACAGCGCTTCCCACCACTACGTCATGCACGGGCATAACGGCCAGGCGCGTACCGCCATGTCCGCGCCCGTGCCGTCCGCGGCGGCGGCGTCCCACTTCTTTGCGGACGACATGGACGGCGGCGGCGACGACCTCTTCGCCATCTCCCGGCAAATGGGGCTCTTGCCGCGAAGCGGCGACGACCACCGTTGCGGCGGCTACACGGGCAGCGAAGCCTCCCAGCTGATGAGCTACCAACCAACTGGTGAGCCTAGCTAGTACTGATGTGCATTGCATGTGGAATCTCCTAGCGCTACATGTGATTGATAATTAATATTGATGATTGTATGTTGGCCTGATAAATTGCAGGGACGACGACATCCATCCAGGTGTTCATCAATGGCATGGTGTATGAGGTGCCTGGCGGTGGCGCGTTGTTGGACTTGGCAGGCACGTTCGGGCGTGACGCGGTGCTGGTGCACTCCTCCGGCGAGATCCTGCCCGTGAACGAGCACGGCGTCCTCATGAAGAGCTTGCAGATGGGGGAATGCTACTACCTGGTTAGTGAAATTTACTGTTTTGCATATCTTTGCACTGATAATTGAAACAAGATCCTTTTTAATATAAAAATGATTTCTCTCCTGAGTTTCAGGATTAGCGCAGGTTTATTAATTTGCCCTCCAAACATGAAGAAATATTATGTTAATTATATGCTATATTTACGACATTATTTTATTACATTTTTTGGCAGGTTTCAAGATCGACTTAATCAGCTGCCCTGCTGCATGATGCTTCAAGATGTGTGCAACGAAGCATGAACATTTGATCAGCAGATTGTTGTGTCCGGATCATGTATGTCAGTGTGTGTACTAATGAGTCGTCCTATCTTTCTCTCACCACATCGATGTATATTATTATCTTAATGCATCGTCCCCTTGAGAGTCTTCCAGTATGCTGGAGATGTTTGTAGCTTCATTGACAATTTAAATGACTTCCTGATTATTCACATCATGGTGTATTTCGTTTTATGGCATCCCTGATCTACTGGTTGAAGCTTTATCCTCTCCACATTTTGGTATTTGTTTCCTAATGATTTTGTACAACGACCACTTTTGCAAGATTAGCAATTATTCTAGTTATGCTAGTAGTAACAAGATGGTTTTGTTATACCTATGCATATTGAGTATAGATAAAGTAGCAATTACAAGAAATGGGTCATATATACACATCTTTATCATGCTTGATTGCGATCCAAAGACAGTTCGGGTTTTTAACTACATAGAGCTCTAATGCCTAATGTTGGATTCTTGGTATCAAATAAAAGTGTCATGTTGCTTTGGGTATTTACACAATATATATAATACTGCACAAAGATTCAACTAGCCTGAATATATATTAGTAACATTGAAGTGGCATAATGAGTAAAAGGGTGAAGTACAAAAGATAATTACAATTTGACAAGTGGAAACTTGTTTTTTTTTTACAATCACATATATCACTAGGGTAGAGGTATATTATATGATCAATTTGCATCTGGTAGGCAATATTTTTAATTATCTTTTATATGCTGTACAATTGAGCTATTTCCAACAAATCATACATATGTGAACTTTCCCTCAAAAGAAAAATTAAATCATATGAACTTCCTATGTTGTGCAAATAGGTCCTTACTAAGTTTTTAATTTGAAATAATCCATGGAATCCGGGACCAGAAGGCACAAAAAGTAGCTAGTCAATATTTGAACAACAATATTCAACAAGGAATCATTTGAAACAAAGACACGATCCAGTAATAAAATATAATATAGGTATAGAAAAACATAACTAGAATAACATACTCCATGAATGGTACCAAAAAATCTAATTCGTAGCATACAGTAGAAATACAAGAGAGAGATCTATCCTACATCATACCTAAGTTTTTAAGAGGACTCCAACCTCTAATTTGAATGTGGATCGATTTGAGTCAAGTTATATTTTTTGGGAATAGTGAGCGCAAGATAAGAGAAAAACATGTGATTTAATGCATCCTAACACCTGAATTTAATTTACACCCCAGTTGCAGTTGGTTTACATTGCATCCAAACTCTAACAGGTTAGCTAGTTTCTTGGATTTGTGAAACAATGCTGTCAGAAAGAAACCCCTTTCCCTCTCTTGATTGCCTGCTTAATTTGGAGCAAATGGGGACATCGATATTGCCAATGTTATCATCCTAGCTCATCCAGAAGAAGATCACTGATTGCTCACAGTGATTCAAGCCCGAGGTCCAACGCGTCATTTATATATCAATTCAAGGGTTGGTCCTCTTTATGAAGTGTGTAGGTATCCTTATGCCTCAAATAGGTATCCTTATGCCTCAACAACGATTCAAGACAAAAGTAGTGAATGAAGGGGATATGTTAATGTGATTGTTGTTATTGTAACTTCTTGCTTTGTAAAGTGATAGTTTTTCCAAAGAAAAAATTCCACTTGAACAAATGTGAAGAACCGGGCTTGAACTCTTGGTATGTTTTTCTAGTCATGTTTGCGTATCAGTGTGCGCCTGTGCGCTTTTGATTGGGCCGACTTGTGTTAGTGATTGTGTTTGACTGTAACTTTCAAAAATGTTAAGGCGAGATTAATTAATGCAATCACTAACACAAGTCGGCCACAAGTCGGCCCAATCAGAAGCACACAGCCAAAGCCGAGATTAATTAATGCAATCTTTCTATTATCTAAAAAAAGCAAACCGGGGTCGAGCTCTTGGTGCATCAGTAGGACTTGGGTTGTTGCTAGGATGTAGGTCCGCTTGCGTGCTGGATGGGCTGTATGTTCACTTGGGCCAGCTAGCTTCTGTATCATCCATTATTGATGCACCAATGCAGTCCAAAATATGGCCCAAAATAAAAATTTATGCCTTTGTCGACTAGCAATTTGTAGCACGCGAAAGAAAAGAAGAAGAAAAAAGTGTCTCAAAAGCCATTCTCTACGAATGCAAATTGTGCATTCAAAGTCCAATCTCAGGTGTTATTTTTTCCCCGAATTGTTCGTACTGAAAATGTACAGATCAGGAGCGTGATCAGCTGGGAAGATTTGTATGTTAGGATTTAACTATGCAAAAACTGTAGTTGTAGAACAAAATAATGATAGTCGTCTTTGGACTAAGTTTCGAAGAGCTCATTTTCTGCTCTGAATTTCAGTACGGTTGATAACCGATAGGGCTTATATGTTCATCTGTCATTATAAGTAGGCAACTCCACCTCTTATTTTTGTGCACATTTTATTCACTTTCAATAGAAACACTGCATGTTATTTACAGGAGACGCTGATAACTAGTGATTGTTCACTTGATCCTAAACACATTATAGATGCCAAAGCACATGCACGAAAAGACATCATTGCGATGAGGCTTCAAAATAATGTTAAACTAGCTAGATTATATTTAACTGTGGGCGGAATATAGAAAATGTTGAGCTGATTTTTATAATTATTTTATGCATTTACTTTTGTTAAGGGATACTTGTAAAAAAAAGGACTCGTTTCCCGAAACTGAGCTAATATATGCAGATGCTTTTGTTGCCCTACGTACCGTTGTCCAATAGTACAAGTCGACTACGCCAAGCTATGAACCTTATACACATGCTTTCAAGAAGAATATATTAACACAAAAGTGGACACAGGGGGTGACATGATTGCTGCCGTGTCAATCAGGGGAGTTACAATATCCCCCCCTATAGTCCCTGACAGCAAGCAAGGAATTATCAGCAAAGGGAAAAAGCATGCAGCACCACAGATCGATCAAGTCTTAGAATAGTGAAACACTATTACAACTTTGAGTGTTTGCTCTTTCAGGTGCCAGGCATGCACACCAAAAAGCATCAGCTTGGTGATGCCTTTTTTCTTCGTGTTATTATCCTCCTAGTAGATTACTAATTGGAGCTAGACATCACAGACGGAAAGGGATATAATACTCCAATCCATGCACGCACACATGCTGCTTATTGGGCCATTCACTTTATTCTTGGCCCAGCCTTACATCCTACATCCAGCTCCATTGGCTTTTATGTTTCGGAGTCTGTTACTCACTTTTTGGTCATGGAGACAGGAATAATTCCTTTATTTCTTTACATGCAAACAGAATGTCGATACATACACGCAAAGGTTGGTCTAGCGAGCTAACTGGCATGTACTAAGCTCTATGTTTAAAGAAAAAAATAACTTTTGTACTTAAAATACCGTAAAACCAGTTTAATTTCTCAAAAGTTACTGACCACTGCAACGCCTATTGAGTTATCTGTAATGCTCAGCCAGGTCGCTTCCAGCCGACTACCCTGTACATGATTAGGGCATGTGAGGGTGTCATACATCGCCCGGACAAAATCCTTAAGGAGATAATATAGGTCCTTGTTCTGCTAAGAGACAGTTGTAATGACTTACGGAAGATAATTTGTGAAATAATAGCGCCTTATAAACACACCATTTATTGGGAGCTATTATGCACGTACATGTCACGCAAACACCTGTAGTTTCACACCTTCCTTTACCTTTTTTTTCTTTTTTTCTCCATCCCCTATTTCTTAAAAAAAATATTTGGATAAATTCAACTGAAAAGGCTTCAAATAAAGATTTTCATGCGACCCATTTTTTACTTGAGAATTTCAAGTGAAATTTTGAAGCTGAAAAATATTAACACAACTTTTGCCACGCGGGTGCACATAAGTGCATCACCACAAATATCTCCAATATGGAGTAACTCTTACTTTTAACCCTCGGTTGCTTCTAACAGAGTACCCCTTATATGTATTTAGATTCTACCCCTACTCCAATTTTTTTCCTATTTCATTCCATTTTGTTAGAGCCTCCCTTGACAAGCATGCGGAAGGGATAGATGGAAGTAGGGCCTTTTGCTTCTGGTGAAAAAAGGAGGATGAGTAGGGGTCTCTCATTTACAAGAATGAGGATTAGAGGCCACTTGGAACAGTGTTTTGGAACTTTTTTCCATAAAGAAATAAGATAGGATGGGAGATAGGAAGTCAATTGGAGATGCTCTCCCATGTAGAAAAAGATAAGTTGAACAACCAATATTAGTGATAGAACGAGCATAACTCAGCTGGTTAGGTTTCTTGTGTAGAACCAACCCACCCAGGTTCAAGTCCCAGAATTAACACAGATGTTGTGTTATTTCTTCTTTCAGTGGGAGGCGACATCTTCATCAACAGTGAGCCGCTCGTGGTGACTTTGTGAATATCAAGATCAGTTAGCCCATTCTTTCAGAGATGCTCCTATAGGTAGTGGCCGCGTCCGTGTACGTACATGTTCATATGGGTGAGGACTAGGGTTTACAAAACCGTGGTAAACCGGACCAGTTACCGCAAAAACCCGAAAACAGGTCCGGTCCGGTTTACCCGGTTCTCCAATTTTCGAATTCAAAATTCAAAAAAATGAAAATTTGAAACAAAAATATGTTAAAAAAACTAGATAAAATTTTCAGCACAATGGTGGAACAAGAACACAAAAATTCGATCGTTTGATAGGTCAAAAATATCACGCAAGTTTTCTGGGTTGAAAAAGAAGAAAAATTCAAACTAGCAACTTTCCTTGATTTTTTTTACAAACCAAACGATCGAATCTACGTGTTCCATTTCCACCATTGGGTTATAAATTTGATCTAGTTTTTTAACATATTTTTTGTTTCAATTTGTTTCAATGTTCATTTTTTTTTTTTGCATTTTTTTTCATTTTTTTCTTTAAACTGGTTTTCCGGAATTCTTGTCTGGTTTACCAGACTTTTCGTCCGGTTTACCGAAAATTTTGAGTTTTTTGTTCAAATTTTGTTATTTGTATTTTGATCTGGTTTTTAACCGGCTTTTCTGGTTTTCGCGGTAACCGGACATCTCGGTCCAGCCCGGTTTTCCGGTCAAAACGAGATTATAAACCTTGGTGAGGACTCGTGCGTGTTTGTAAGTGTCAGCGTACGAGTGTGTACTGTGCTTATTAAAAAATATAACCAATCAGTGTATAGACATTGTAGTACTACCTTTGATCTTTTTTCCTTGTTGTTAGAACATGAAGCTTAGTTCTAGTTTGAACTAAGTTTTTTGTGTGTATACTTAGAGGGAGTAACAAATAACAACCATCCTGGCTGTTGTACGCCTATGAGCACAACGTTGACGCATGTCCACCTGATCCCAATCGAATCATGGCCGTCCATCCGCGATAAATGTACACGCCGCATTCTGGAACTGTAGCCAGCAAAATGCAGCCAGGGTCGTGTCGAGCAGGGTAGCCGTTGGTGGGCCCACCACTCCTCTCTTTCGCCTTATAAAAACACGAAGCTGCCGTGCTGCTCCGCTGCATTTCCCCCGTACCGGCCGCCTCTCCCCCTCGCCCTCCGCTCATTGCGTTGCTTTGTGTTCACCGGCGGCGGCGTTAGCGCCGGCCGGCGTGGTAGCAAGATGGCCGGGCTTGAGGAGATCAAGAATGAGGCCGTCGATCTGGTACGAAAGCAACTCCTCCTATCCTAAGAGTTTTACATATATTTTTTTTCGATTAAAGGGATGCCCCCCTAGTTTCATTCATAAACGAAACCAAGTTCAGTGTCTGGCGTTTTACATATTTTTTGCTGATCAGACTTCTGTTAGTCTCTGATGTGAAACCATGGTAGCTTCAATTCCTTACCTGTTTTCGTTGAGTCATTACACATGCAACAAGTGACTTGTCATCATACGCACGATACGTAATCATGAGAAAAAAAAAGGGCTTGGTAGAATAATTCCTTGCTTAACAGACCAGAAGTGAATTTTCGTCTAGAGCAGCCCGGGCAGCAGTGTGTTTGGCTTAGTTAACACCTGGTTCTTCTTTAATTTTGGTCATGTGAAGAGCTATCCATAAAGACGCTCCTCCTTTAATTTTCTCGTTACCTGGCTCACGGGTCACAAGCCGGTTCCTGCGGTTTCTGGTTATTCCAGACTCCAAAGATAGATTGCGCTTTTCGCCCTTTTTTGCAGTTCTTGTGACCTGCAACCACTGCGCTTTTTTCAGCTGGACGTATTTATCACTGCTATTCTAATGATTGAATTAGATGTACGTCGCTGTTCCCAGGTCTCGGTAATTCTCACATTTCTATATACTTTTTTTCTTTTTTTGGGTTTGTGATGGCAGGAGAACATTCCGGTGGAGGAGGTGTTCCAGACTCTGAAATGCACCAAGCATGGCCTCTCGTCGGAGGAGGCGAAGGCGCGCATCGAAGTCTTCGGCCCCAACAAGCTCGAGGAGAAGAAGGTGATGATCTCCTATAACAATGGAGCTCTATCTTCTTTGTTCTGAAGAAGGATGATTCATTTGTATGCTGTATTGTAACACTGTTTTCCTCCTTGGTGGTGCGCAGGAGAGCAAGATTCTGAAGTTCTTGGGTTCATGTGGAACCCTCTGTCGTGGGTGATGGAGGCGGCGGCGCTGATGGCCATCGGCCTGGCCAACGGCGGCGGCGAGCCGCCGGACTGGCAGGACTTCGTGGGCATCGTGGCGCTGCTGCTGATCAACTCCACCATCTCCTACTGGGAGGAGAGCAGCGCCGGCAGCGCGGCGGAGGCTCTCATGGCGAACCTCGCCCCGAAAGCCAAGGTCCTCCGCGACGGGCGGTGGAGCGAGCAGGACGCCGCCGTCCTGGTCCCCGGCGACGTGATCAGCATCAAGCTCGGCGACATCGTGCCCGCCGACGCACGCTCATGGAGGGGGACCCGCTCAAGATCGACCAGTCGGCGCTCACCGGCGAGTCGCTGCCGGTGACCAAGTCCCACGGCGACAGCGTGTACTCGGGTTCCACCTGCAAG
Organism: Eragrostis curvula; assembly: GCA_007726485.1. Classification (NCBI taxonomy): domain Eukaryota; kingdom Viridiplantae; phylum Streptophyta; class Magnoliopsida; order Poales; family Poaceae; genus Eragrostis; species Eragrostis curvula. The sequence continues at coordinate 1,692,113 of RWGY01000005.1, forward strand.
CAGGGCGAGATCGAGGCCGTCGTCATCGCCACCGGCGTGCACACCTTCTTCGGCAAGGCGGCGCATTTGGTGGACAGCACGAACCAGACGGGCCACTTCCAGAAGGTGCTCCGCGCCATCGGCAACTTCTGCATCGCCGCCATCGCCGCGGGGGTGCTGGTCGAGGTCGTCGTCATGTACGCCATCCAGCACCGGCGCTACCGCGACGGCATCGACAACCTCCTCGTCCTCCTCATCGGGGGGATCCCGATCGCCATGCCCACCGTCCTCTCCGTCACCATGGCCATCGGGTCGCACCGGCTCGCGCTGCAGGGCGCCATCACGAAACGGATGACGGCCATCGAGGAGATGGCCGGGATGGACGTGCTGTGCAGCGACAAGACGGGGACGCTCACGCTCAACAAGCTCAGCGTCGACCGCGGCCTCGTCGAGATTTTTGCGAAGGACGTCGCCACCGGCGGCGCCGACGAGGTGCTCCTCCTCGCCGCCAGGGCGTCGCGGGTGGAGAACCAGGACGCCATCGACGCCGCCATGGTCGGGATGCTCGCCGATCCCAAGGAAGCCAGGGCTGGAATCCGGGAAATCCACTTCCTGCCCTTCAACCCCGTCGACAAGCGCACGGCGCTGACGTACGTCGATCTCTCTGACGGCAGCTGGCACCGTGTCAGCAAGGGCGCGCCCGAGCAGATTCTGGAGCTGTGCAAGTGCGGCCAGGACGTGAGGAACAGGGTGCACGCCGTCATCGACAAGTACGCCGAGCGCGGGCTCCGGTCGCTCGCGGTGGCGAGGACAGGAGGTGCCGGAGAAGAGCAAGGATGGTCCCGGTGGGCCGTGGCAGTTTGTTGGGCTTCTGCCGCTGCTTGATCCACCCAGGCATGATAGTGCCGAGACTATCAGGAGGGCGCTCAATCTTGGGGTCAATGTCAAGATGATCACAGGTAAATTTCTGCTCTCTTTTTTTTTGGTCAGTGCCAGATTGATTTGAATGTTGAGGCTGCTGGCTGACATACACAAGTGTGTGACACTGATACTGACCTGCAGGTGACCAGCTTGCCATTGCCAAGGAGACCGGCAGGAGGCTCGGGATGGGCACCAACATGTACCCGTCGTCGGCGCTGCTTGGCCAGTGCAAAGACGAGTCCATCGCCTCCATCCCTGTGGACGATCTCATCGAGAAGGCTGACGGCTTCGCCGGCGTCTTCCCCGGTGAGAATTGACGGTGCAGTTGGCACGGCACTAGTTTTTCAATGTTTCTCCATATCCATTTTTAAGTTGCCTTCTTGTTGGTGATGCAGAGCACAAATACGAGATCGTGAAGAAACTGCAGGAGCGGAAGCACATCTGCGGCATGACAGGAGACGGCGTCAACGACGCCCCCGCGCTGAAGAAGGCGGACATCGGGATCGCCGTCGCCGACGCCACCGACGCGGCCAGGAGCGCGTCGGACATCGTGCTAACTGAACCCGGGCTCAGCGTCATCATCAGCGCCGTGCTCACCAGCCGGGCCATCTTCCAGAGGATGAAGAACTACACCGTAAGCACTTGCGGGCCTCGTTTAGTATTTGTTAACAACATGCTATCTTCTTTGGATGACAGTTATTCTGAGACCTCTGGCTCTTCTTTCTTACCCAGATTTATGCAGTGTCCATAACAATTCGTATTGTGGTAAGTTTGGTTTTCATTTTTTTCTGATGCCCACATAATCAATCTGTCACCCAGTGTCTGAAAAGTAACCTTTGATGATGGCAATCTGCAGCTCGGGTTCATGCTGCTCGCGCTCATCTGGAAGTTTGACTTTTCTCCGTTCATGATCCTGGTCATCGCCATCCTCAACGACGGTGGGTTTAAAAATTCAGGCAGAGTATACTCTAGAAAAAATTCAGACAGCAAGCAATGATGAAAAGATACTAAATCTTCCGTGTCGTTGCCATTGAGAAGCTGAAATAAACTAACACGCACGGATGATCGATGCAGGCACGATCATGACCATCTCCAAGGACCGTGTGAAGCCGTCGCCGCACCCGGACAGCTGGAAGCTGAAGGAGATCTTCATCACCGGCGTGGTGTACGGATCCTACATGGCCGTCATGACCGTCGTCTTCTTCTGGGCCATGCGCAGCACCGACTTCTTCTCCGTACGATCCGCGAGCGGCAGCTGTCTGCTGCTGCTACTACTACTAGCACCCTCTCTGCTCTCGACATGGTCACCGTTACTAACTCTCTGTTTTTCTATGATCTTGGTGGGCAGAACACGTTCCACGTGCGTCCGCTGCACGGCCAGCGCGAGGAGATGATGTCGGCTCTGTACCTGCAGGTGAGCATCATCAGCCAGGCGCTCATCTTCGTGACGCGCTCCCGCGGCTGGTCCTTCACCGAGCGCCCCGGCCTCCTCCTCTGCGGCGCCTTCGTCGCCGCGCAGATCGTAAGCTCTGCCTCCTGCTTCCACGACCGCAACATATATGTTTGCATATATATACATATATACATGCATCGATGAATCAACCTGTCAACAACATTTGCAGGTGGCGACGGTGCTTGCGGTGTACGCGAACCTGGGCTTCGCGCAAATCCGAGGCATCGGGTGGGGCTGGGCGGGTGTGATCTGGCTGTACAGCGTGGTGACGTTCCTGCCGCTGGACGTGTTCAAGTTCGCGATCCGGTACGCGCTGAGCGGAAAGGCGTGGGACACGCTGTTCGAGCACAAGATCGCCTTCACCACCAAGAAGGACTACGGCCGGGAGGAGCGGGAGGCCCAGTGGGCCACGGCGCAGCGCACGCTCCACGGCCTGCAGACGCCCGAGCTCGCCGGCATGATCAACGACCGAAGCAGCTACCGCGAGCTCTCCGAGATCGCCGAGCAGGCCAAGCGACGCGCCGAGGTCGCCAGGCTGCGGGAGCTGAGCACGCTCAAGGGGCAGGTGGAGTCGGTGGTCAAGCTCAAAGGGCTCGACATGGAAGGTGTCCAGCAGCACTACACCGTGTAGAATATTAATCGCAGCATCACTCGGCGGCCGTGCCGTCGGTGCCCGTTGCAAGTTTTCAGTGGCGGCGCCAAGCGGGGAGTCATTGTCTTCCTCCTGCCCTGTAACAGAATCGATCACAATGTTGCTGCCTTGCCCTTGCTAATGGCGCAGAGCGGCCTGTAAGCTTTGTTTTTTCTTTTTCTTGGGTTAATACGGTTCATTAGTTCCCGTTTGGGAGGTGCAAAACTAGCTATGCCTCGTTTGTAATAGTACTGCTACATTACTGGAAAATAAACAACAGGGTTACAGATATGAGGTGCCTTCGAGTAGTCGTGGGATTGGATTTAGATCCAAATTCAAAGGACGGTGTTACAGAGCGTTGCTACGCGCGTTAGGGAACCGCGCGTCTGCCCCGACCTACCTTTTTCCGCGGGCGACGCGAAACCAAATCGGGAAAGGGCCAACGTGCTTTCCAAGTTGGTCGCGGCGGCCGCCGCGCGTCCCCGCTCTCCCTCCTTCCCCGGCGCCGCGTGCCCCCACCTCCTCCCCGGCGCCGCGCGCCCCCAGCGCCCCGTGCTCCACTGCCTCCTTCCCCAGCGCACCAGTGATCCACTACCTCCATCCCCGGCGCCGCTTCCGTCGAGCGCCGCCGCCTCCTTACCACGCGACAACAGCTCCTTCCCCGACCCCGTCCGCCGCGCGCCAACAGCTCCTTCCCCGGAACCCGTCCGCCACGCGCCTCGGCCTCCTTCCCCCGAATTCGCCAGCGGCGCGCCTCCTTCCCATCTTCCACACCCTCCTTCCCATCTTCCGCGCAGCACCAACTCGACGCAGCACTTCGCCGTCTCCTCCTCGGCAGCAACATCATCAACATTGGAGAAAGAAAAGGTAGAACTACTAGACAATAGATGTGAGATGATAGTACCTGAATGCTGCTTGAGTGTTGTTGATAATGGTCAGGAATGTGTTTTTTTGGGTGCGAGTTTGGTGCGAATTGCAACTCTTCCTAGTTCATGAATGGCTACTCTACCAAAAGTCATAAGTTGCTACTAGTCTGTGCCTACGAGTTGCTACTCCTTAATTGCTGTTTGTTATTTTGTTATATGAGTGTGTTAATAGACATGTTGCTACTTGTTTTCTATTTGGAATTTTAAAGCAGGTGTGTTTCTATCATATAGTTGCTAGTAACACTAAGTTCATGAATTGCTACTCTGCCAAGGTCATGAGTTGAGTTGCTACTTCTGTGCCTACGAGTTGCTACTACTTAATGGCAATGGTTTCCAACTAGATTGCTGTTTTTATCGTTGT